>JANHZU010003721.1:62630-78190 GCA_032468055.1 Acrochordus granulatus
ATTTTCTTGATGTTTAGCAAAATCTACATTCATTCACTTGCTGCAAAGAACTATGCATAAGACTGAAAATCTAAAATACATTTAGGAGCTCTTTTGATTGTTAAAAATGGAACAGTATTTTCCACTGGGAACTATAACTTGAGAATCAGAGTGGTGCAGTGATTAAGGTGTTGGACTAGCTAGGGAGGTCTAGGTTTAAGTCTAGCTTAAAGACACAGCAGCTCACATATGGCTTTGGGTCAATCTCTGTCAGCCACTTTTCTCATAGGATTGTTCTTGGGGAGAAAAGCAGGAGTACTACTATGTATGCCTCCTAAATGTCAGGCAAGATATCAACAAAAGAAGCAAGAAAGCTGGCTGTCTTTCTAATAGGAATCAATGGAGGCTTCAGAATGTGACAATGTAATTGTTGAAACTTATCTTGCCCTGCAATTGCCCAACACCCCCTTCCACAAGCAATTGTTCTAACCTAAACATGACTGTTAAAAGCAACCTAGTGAAATACTTGAGAGCCATTAGATTCATACAATTTAAGGCTACAACTTGGTTAGTTTGGGAATCCAAACCAAGTGTAGTGTACCCAGCTATTCAGTATGTTGAGCAAACCCAGGCAACTAGACCAATTCAGGAAACCTGGTAGCTTAGGGCATGTTGTAACATCACTTTAACTTGTGGATTCAGATTCACATCTTCACTCACACTCCGTCACTCTCTCAGCATTGTCACTGTAAAGATAACAAAATACAGTACAGCGTAAACTGCCTCTATGTTTTGAAGGAATAATACTTTTATTTTTTTTTAAGAAAACAACAACTAAACCATCTCCATTTCCAAACAGCAGGCAGGCAGGAGATGCAGAGATGCCGTCCACGTCAGGAAATTCAGGACTTCGGAAATTCTGCTCCAAGAGCAGCCACACAATCGCCAACGGAAAGGAAGAAGAGGCGGCACTTCTTCTCAGGTTCATTTAAAAGGGCCTCCTGCGCCCCAACGGAGGAAACTGAGCTCTAACCGGCCAAATATCCGAGGGCCAGGAATGCACGTAGTTTCCCAAAAGGAGATGAACCTAGCGCGTCTGAAAGGCACGCGTTCGAGGAAAGGCTGCCGGTCGCGCGTGCCGTCTCTCTTCCTCACTCCCGCGTCTTTTCTTTAATCTTCCCTTTCCCCGGTCTTTCTGTCTCCCGCCTCCCGCCATTTTCCTTCACTGGCTTTGTTCCTAGGCCTAGATAAAGGATTCCGGTTCGCGTCCCAAGTCTCGCCAGCCGCGTCCTCTCTTACAGCCACAGCTCTCCAAGACACAGTCCTGCGGTACACCCCCCCCCGCCCGAAATGTGCGTTTCCAAGAAAGGCGAGGAAACCAAAGAAGCCACCGAGGGACACAATTCATACGACTCGGCCCCACCGCTCCTTCGGCTCGCAACGAGCGCCCTCCCCGCCTGGGGTCAGCCCCTCTTCCTCCGCCCCCCGCCCGTTAGGGTCCATCTGCTGGGCGAGCCCCTCCCTGCCCACGACTCTTCCCTGGCCGTCGCCTAGGAAACGAGCCGATACCGTGTAAATAGGCAGACTGAAACAGCAATGCAGCCGCGAACAAAGAAGCAGTAAAGGAGCCGAGCTTCTCAAGTGAGACTAGGAAAGAAAAGGAAGGAGGGAAAAACAACCCCGACTAGCTCAGTTTGTTCTCTCCACCCCTTTTGATGCAGATGCTGGAAGAGAAGCCCCTCGCCGCCTTCTACACGGAATTCGCAGCAATTTGAAGCGAGATACCAGATAATGCAGATGGGACGAAACCGCGGTGTTTTTTTTTCCCTAGTGAAGAAAATCAATAGGCTCCAAAGTGCATTTTACAAGCGCCTGGATGTTTAATGGATTTATCCAGATTACGTTTCGGTTCGGGAGTGCCCCATGTTCACAAAAGGGGTCGGTTTTCTTGCGCTAGCTCTGCCGACTGCCTGCCTGGGTTCCCTAAAGGACAATAAGCTGTTGGCATTATGCGAGTCTGCCAAAAAAAAGAAAAAGAAAAGCAAAGCAGCTTTAGGGGAATAGAGAGAGTGAATAATTCATCGAATTGAAACAACGTGTTCCCTCTCCTTTCCAAAAGAGAGAAAAATGAAGATGAGAACACAAGAAACGCGTTTTGCACGAATGCCTTTCCATTAGGAGATCCATATTCCCGGAGTAAATTAAACTGGAGAAAGGAATTCTATTTGAAAGAATACCGCGAGGGAGGAATGGCAGTGAGGAAGGAAGGAGGAGTTTGATGTAAAAAGCAAATGCCTTGTGGTGTATTTTGCCCGCAAGAAATGAAATATTCCTTGACTGAGTGCCATCTTGCTAAAAATACTACAATGCTGGCAGTACCGGGGAGGTGGTTGGGGGTCTGAAGAGCGGCAAATGCATAAATCTGCACTCGTCGCACACTGAAATGGGGGAAGGGGTGGGAGAGAGAGGAGAGAAAAAGTACATGCCATTAATCTTGAATTCTTCACCTCTGCTTTTTTTCCAACTACCAGCCCATCGGCTTCTTAATAACGTTTCCGGGGAATACATGTAATTCGCTCGAGCCCCTTGGTATGTGCTTTGCAAGGAACGAGGCGAGAGATTTTTTCCCCCGACATTTCCTATGGCTTCACTGTAGTGATTTAAACCCAAGGGATAGAAGAAGCAACTCGGCAAGGATTAGCTGGAGATGAACTCTAAGACAGTTAAGTACATCTCGCACTGACAAAGGGTTGTGGGGAAATGAGCACTCCTGATAGGATCTGGCTGCCTCTTGCTTAAGATGAGCCGCCCCTTTCTTTCGAAGTCCAGAGTCTTGGAATTGTCATACCAACCATCGAGGCTCCGACGAGCAGCGTATAAAACCATTTAGATTTCAGCTCCTTCGAGCTGGAAGCATTTTCAGTTACACGTGGATGCTGTTTAGGCAGACACAGAGAAACCGACATTCCTACGGTATTAGCTTCCTCGTCTAAAAAAATGATTTCGCATTCTCGGCAGTTTCCAAAAAGATTGAAATCAAAACTAATCAGACAGCGAAATTTAATTAAGGCCGTAGGCTCCTCGCATTTTTTCCCCACTCCGTATCGTTGGGGGAAGGGATTGTGCCTTCTACCGCCAAGGTAACAGCAGCAGTTGCTTTAAGCATTTTTCACATCTGGCCTACAGACCTCATAATTTTCAACTCATGATCTCCCTCAGCGAAACTCGATCTACGTGGTTTAAATACCTTCCAAATTGGGAGAAATGAACAATTGCAACCAATTAAAGGGGGAAAGGACGAACCCTCCCTATCTGTTGATTCTTTCTTTCTGGAGAAACTGGAGTGGGCAGGAGGAGGAATAGCGGGGGCGAGAAAATGAAATCACAAACGCACACAAGTCAAACCATTGTCTCTAACTTAACAGGGGTGGGGAGGGGGAGAGATTCAAGACACCAAACAGGCTACCACCCTGCAAGTCAAAATCCTCTCCCCCTCTTTTTTTTCTACCGAACCTTTGGCAGGGGGCAGTAAATACCGCGTATCCTTCGGTTTTTCTTTTTGCAAGAAATCAGAGTACAAGTCTTAATGCCAGTAATTTATTTATGTTCTTCGGAGTATTAATTATCAGTCCAAGGCCGAATTCAAATCATTGCAATCGCAGCTCCATTGTTCGCTCCAATTGGAGGCCCCGCCCTCCCTTTTGTCTGGCGGCGCGTTGATTGGTGGACGGCGGGTGGGGGCTGCCGTCAGTGCTTGGGAAGCCCATTCATCTGTGCACTTGGGCGTTGGACTCCGCATCTTATTAGCGACCAGGGAGATTTCTCCATTTTCCCCTTGTCTACAGTACGGCTACAAATCTGGGATTTTTTTATTACTTCTTTTTTTTTTTTGTATTAAACTTGGGCTTCTGATATTTTTGCTCGACTATTTTCCTGCCTTTTTATCCCTCCTTTCTTCCTCCGCTGCTGTCTTTTTTTGACCTCTCCAGCTTTATTAAAAAAGGAGTGCATATATTTAAACACATTCGGCTCTCTTCTCTTTTTCCCCCTCCTCCCCCACTGGTGTGTGTGTGTGTGTGTGCGCGCGCGCGCGTGTGTGTGTACCGCTGCTCTTCAGGCTGCTGGTCGCCCAGCATTTATACGAACGAACCTACTGTTCTTTGTTTGCCTTCTTTTGGATTTGCCGAGTTTCTTTGTTGAATAAACCAGCATGGGTGCCCAATTCTCTAAGAACGCTGCAAAAGGCGAAACTACTGCTGCTGAAAAACCCGGTGAAGCGGTAGCTGCATCTCCTTCCAAGGCGAACGGACAGGTAAGAAGAGGAGCGGCTGACGGATTGTTACTGGTTTGGGGGCTGAGCGTAATGCTTATTCCGCTTGTCCCTTTCTCTTTCGGAGAGGAGGCGAGGGGCTTTTAAACCGATCACATTCCCTCTTTAAAATAATCACTAGTGGCTTTTTATGGCGCTGTGTCTATGTGGGATTTTCTTTTGAACCGGTTGTATGTGTAATGCCGTTTCAAGAGGGACAATGCAAGATGCTTGCCTGATGTATAGCGTCCTCGTCTTTCTAGTTGGTCTTTGCAGGAACGCATTATCACCACCTTGGTTTAGTTTTCTTTCGTCCTGTTTTTGCATGTATGTGCTTCGGTAGCTGGATTGGATGTACTCTCCGTGGCTTCAACAGATTGTTGCCCCCATGCCCGCCTTTGGAGCCTCAGGGAGGTCTAGTGAACCTGGATAGAACAGTCGGAGATACCTGAAAGCACGACAGAGGTTAGGGCCGCATATCTAGGAAGGGGCTGTCGTGCGTAAATTGTCCTTCTCCATCTTGCTGGCTAGCTTTGCTCATAGCTTCACCTTGGACTCTGGTGGCCTTTTCTATATTCCCTTTCGCTGTAGCCAGCTTGAGGCGGCTGCTCTTCTAAAATTCGCCGATTTTAGCATGAGAACGCGTTATGTGTGAGAGTGTAAATTTGGCACACTTCCTAGGGAACTGACTGCTTGTGTCCCTCGCCGCGGGATGAACCGGGGAGGCTTTGGTGCTTGAGAGGGTGCTACAAGCCGCCCCGTATCCAGGCGCTTTGTGCTCCTTCTAGTGTGTCGAGGGCATTAGGCTCGTCCCATCCGTGCTCTCGGCCAATGCCAGCTTGGCCACGCCACCCGGTATTGCTCCAGAAAGGACCTCCGATGCGCGTTCAGCCCAGACCCAGAGCGAGCAACAGATGTGAACGCAAGCGGTGGCAGCGCCTCTTGCCTTGACTAAGCAAGGCGGAAAGAGGTTGCTCGTTTTCCGCTTTGGAACCGAGGAGCGGGACCGGAGAGGGGAGAAGCGGGCTGGGGGGAAGCGGCGGGCAGCTTTGTTCGCTCCTCAGAGCCGATTCCGGCCGGGGCGCCAGAGACGCTTCGCTCGCTTCTCGCTCCTCCCACGGCGTGGGTCTGGGCCGTCCCCCCGGCGGTCCGAGCAGCTCAAGGCGGGGCCACAGTGCCCTCTAGAGGCGGACGCTGGCGGGGAGCGGCTCCCATCGGCCGCGGAACGGAAGCGCAGGCGAGGGCCACGCGGTGCGTCTCGAGGATGCCGACGCGTCCTCCTCGCCGCGTCGCCCCCGCAGAGACGAGCGGGAGGAGAAGAGGGGCGTGGCGTGGCGCGGCGCGACTGGGTGGCGCGTTCCCCCTTCTTCGCAGCCGTGGCGACACGTCACGCGCTTTCCTCCGGGAAAGCAGCGGGAAGGTGCTCGGCAACGTGTTGCCGCAGACGACGGACTTCCCTTGGGCTTGCTCTGCCTCTCCACAGCTTGTCATCCTTGACTTTGTCCGGTTTGGTTTGGCTTTTCGGGTGCCTTCGAGTCAGCCTTGACTCCTGATGGCAGGCGGGACAAGTCCCTGCAGGGTTCTTGGCAAGTGTTTCGTTCTGGTTGTTTGGGAAGCGGAGGACTTGAGGGCTGAGAGAGCAACTGGCCAGCCGGCTCCGAGCCTAGGGCAGGACTAGAACTCGGGGCCTCAGTTTCTAGCCCGGTGCCTCAGCCACTACACCAGAGTGAGCTGCTGGGATGGGGTTTCAGGACCGAGCTGCTCCGTTTCTGTTTCAGAGAAGTGGCGAGTGGTGGTTTCCCCTTGGTGCCTTCCGGACAGGAGCTCGACTCCCAGAATCCCCCAATAGGCTGAGCTTCTGGGAGATGAAGTCCAGCTGGAGGCTGCCTTGTGCTGGCTCCAGGAGTGCCCTCCAATAATGCAGTCATTTTCCTCTTCCAGGAGAACGGCCATGTGAAGGTGAATGGCGATGCCTCCCCTGCAGCTGCAGAGGCCGGCAAGGAGGAAGTCCAGGCCAACGGCAGTGCGCCAGCGGAGGAGTCGGTCAAGGAGGAGCAGAGCCCCTCTGAGCCTGCCTCTGAAAAGGAGACAGCCGAAGCGGAGAGCACAGAGCCCGCCTCACCCGCTGAAGGGGAGTCCTCCTCCAAGGCCGAGGAGGGAGCGACCCCATCTTCCAGTAATGAGACCCCGAAAAAAAAAAAGAAGCGCTTTTCCTTCAAGAAGTCCTTTAAGCTAAGTGGCTTTTCTTTTAAAAAGAACAAAAAGGAGTCTGGGGAAGGAGCAGAGAACGAAGGTGCCGCCACTTCGGAAGGGGGCAAGGTTGATGCGGTGGCCAACGCAGAGCCTGCAGGCAACGAGGACACCAAGCCCGCCCAGGAAGTGTCGCCTTCCGCTCCTGCCGTGGGGAGCACCGTGGAGGACACCAAAGAGGAGGCGGGGGGCTCTCAGGAGGCCCAGTTGGAAGAGACTGCCCCAGAGAAGCCTGCGGGAGAAGAAGCCAAGGCTGCTGAAGAGCAGAAGCCTGAGGAGAAGCCTGAAGAGGCGCCAGCGGCTCATGTCCCCAGCGCTACCACCGAAGCCACCTCAACTGATCCAGAGGCAGCCAAAGCAGAGGAGCCTGCAGCAGTGGCGGCAGCACCAGCGGCTCCTTCACAGGAAGCTGCTTCCGAGTCGAGTCCAGAAGCTCCACCCGCCGATTCGGCAGAGTAAACCAGGAAAGGAAAGGAATGGCAATTTTGAGATGATTGAACTTTTCTTCCCCCCTGTTTGTTTGTTTGGAGTGGTGCCAGGTACTGGTTTTGGAGAACTTGTCTACAACCAGGGATTGATTTAAAAGATGTCTCTCTTTTTTTTGTCTCTACCCACAGATCCCATCTCAGATCATTCTGTTACCACCATTCCAACTCGGTAGAGGAGAGACTAAGCGCCTCCCTTTGCCTTCTTGTTCCTCTTTTTTTACATCAGTATTAATGTTTATTGCATACTTCGCATCTTTATTCCAAATGTAAACTTTCTTTTCTT
Source organism: Acrochordus granulatus (assembly GCA_032468055.1). Classification (NCBI taxonomy): domain Eukaryota; kingdom Metazoa; phylum Chordata; class Lepidosauria; order Squamata; family Acrochordidae; genus Acrochordus; species Acrochordus granulatus. The sequence continues at coordinate 69,940 of JANHZU010003721.1, forward strand.
TGTCAAACTATGGACATGCCCATATATGAAGGAGATGGAGGAGTCAATAAGAGATAGCAAATGAAGTGATAGGGGTCACAATGGGGAATTAGTGGTGCAGATAATTTGCCAAGAAAATGTGCCACAGGAAATAAGGGGTTAGTCTTTTTTTTAAAAAAAGAAAGTTATTACAATGTATTTTGTGAGGCAGATGTTCTATAAGGTTTACAACTCTACAAGTCTTGATTAAGAAAGAAGAAAAAATCCAATACTCAGATTTAAAAAAAAATCATAGTCTTAGGAAATTCATTTAAACCATAGGAACTTTCACTTATCTCATGTTAGCTGTACCAGTCAGTGATTAAGTAGAAATACAAGTTGTATAGGCTTTATTGTTTATTGCTGGTTTATGACCTTAATAAAGTGTAATTATGTATACCAGCAGGGTGTTTTTAACTGTGACTATTGTATAAAAACAAATCTTGATATCCAGAAGCACATTAAGTTTGCAACTTTTTCCACCCTGCCCTTTTTTTGTAAAATTGCAGTAATCTTGGACCTTTAAAGCAAAAACAAAAACCACACACTATTTTAAACTCAACCAAGCTGTGATAAGTGGAATGGTTACTGTTTATACTGTGGTATGTTTTTGATGACAGCAGACAATGCTTTCTTTTTCCAGTTGTCTTTGAAAATAAAAAGAAAAAAACAATTTCAGATGCAATGGTTTTTGTGTAGCATCATGTCTATCATGTTTTTTGTAAATACTGGAGAAGCTTTGACCAATTTGACTTAGAGATGGAATGTAACTTTGCTTACAAAATTGCTATTAAATTCCTGCTTAAGGTGTTCTAATTTTCTGTGAGCACACTAAAAGCGAAAAAATAAATGTGAATAAAATGTAGAATTTGGCTGTGTTTCTTTTTCTGGATACTCTTGATAGCTTAGTCGATTACTTGTTTAAATTTGTATAAAGAAGGCACTTGTTTGCCACTTAACATTACTCTGAATTTCTGTAGTATAGATTGCATGGTCTACTAGCCCTATTAAAATTTATATCCGTAGACAGAAGATCTTTAAGGCCTTCTAAATAGATGTGAATTGGATTTTAAACTGGCCATGCCACTGTGGACACCTGATTGGCTAATACTGAGTTCTGGGAAGAAACTGGATTAAGAGAGACCAGAATGTGTTCACAACATGTTTGCACCAGTTGACTTCAGCTAGAATGGGTATGTATGTAATCAAATCCTTAAGGATCGCCTTATAGAATATTAGATTGTTATTTCTTAGCTTGAGTTGACTTGACACTTTAGCTGTGGTTGTTTGGAATGTCTTGGGGCTGAACCTAAGTTTTCCAACAGGGACACCAAAATTCAGGTGTCAAGACAGCAAAAGGTCCAATCTTACATGCAAGTTCTTAACCATTTTCAACATTACTTCAGTGCCTAACTTTTCACATTGTGTCTGGAAGTTTGGGCTTGAGTAAAAAAAAAAAGTGTTTGTTCTACCAGATGAATGAGCAATACTTTTTGTATATTACTCCCAGCTATACATTAACAAAAACGCTATATTTGTCTATAATACTCACTTGGTGCTTGCCTTTTAACTGTTTAGTCATTTGGGCTAATTTCCACCTTGCTGCTCAGGGCAAAATAGGCCTTAATAAAACAGTAGGCTTTTGTAAAAACAGAGTATTAATGTTGTTGGAGGATGGAAATTGATTCAAAGAAGCATTGTTCCTAGGTTTATAGATGAAATTTAGTGTTACATTTAACTTGCTTCCCTCTGTTTTCAACTGTAACTTGCTTTAGAAGCAATTACACTTATTTTAGAGTGAGTGGCACATTAGCACCTTGTTCCCTGAACACAAAATCTAGGCTGAATGAGGTTCAATGGATTCTATTCTGAATACATACTTGGCTATCCATACTTTTTTTTCTTTTTTGGCTTGTATATATACTCTGGTCACCCTGGTATTTCTCTGTAGTGTTAGAAATGTATTGACTATTATGCTTTAAATGGCCATGGGATGAAATAAATGGATGTAAAATCTTCCATACCAGTGTGATTTTTGGACTCCATCTGTGAGACACTTTCTAATCATAATTCTTGATAAGTATTGATGTGGTTGTACATCTGATATGTGACTCTTGGCCCATCATGTGTTTTTAAGTCATTACAATAATAAAATTAGCTGTCATTTACATCTGCATACAGAGTGATTTAAATGGAATTTATCTTTTCTTTCTTTTATCCTTTTACTCAAGTTGTTTCAGCTGGGCCAGACTAGGATGTAAGCCAATTAATGCATTGCAGATTCTGGGGATCTGTCCTAAGGGTTGCTCCAGGAGTCATAACTTGCTGCAGCTTTGTTACAGTAACATCTAGTGATAGAATTGGTTTTGTCTTTATACAATATGTGGTCTTAGAGCTGAGTGCAAGTCTTAATGTCTTTTAAACGTGCTTCTTGCTATTGTGCCACATTCTTAGAGTATACCCAAATTATGCTAATTTGTTTTGCACATCTTGGAAGGGTATAGATTAAGTGCATACATAATACAGAAAGTAGTTTATGCAAAGCCATATAATGAATGCACTGCTTTATTTTCACCAATACATCAAGCTCACCAGTAAGAAGCAAGGTATAAATCTAATCAGTAAAGCTTTTCTTACACAATGACTCCAGTCAACGCAGAAACTGATTAATTTATTTTCATACTGGAAACTAATTTTAATTTTGCAGTTGCCTAGTAGTTTGAGACTTGAACTTACCCAGTATGGCCTCGGTGAAAAATTGGAAGGATTGTAAGGATGCAAGGAAATACCATGTTATCTCTATATAGCTGATCTAGTTATTCAAGAGTTGTTGCAAAATCTAATAATCCCAACTCCATTCTAAAATGTAAGGCTGTTATTTTAATAGTGAATTCCTTCTCCATGATTTTCTGTAAGAAAATAACAGTAAAATCAAAATCCCTGTTGCTTCTAAAACTGCACTGGTTAATATTTTTGGATGGAGCACACCAATAGCAATTTCTGTGCTGTACATGTGGCACACATATGTATCTTTAAATGTATTTGTAAATAACTAATAAGATAGAAGTCTTCATTACAACCTTTGAACATCCTAACTTAAAACTATTTTACTAATCTGGAATAACAGTTTCAGTAATATTATGTATCAATAATCAAATAAGAACCAGCTCTTTGCACCAATATGATCAAGGGTTATAAAAGCACTCAAGATGGGAAATCTAATTTGTAGAGATAGAAATAATGGGAAAAGTATTAGAAATCTCATAAATGTGTAAGATTCCTCATCCAACATAAAGAGCTGGCTTTTCCCTCAAGGTCCTGGAAGAGGGCAAGATGGAAGGCTGCTTTGTGGGAGGCATCCAAGGAAGTTGACTGAAGCGTCAGGTTTTTATTTTTATGGGTTTTATTGTATGTTGGTCTTATTTTTGTGAATTGCCCACACTTGTGTTGTAATATGAGCAGCCATACAAAATTTTTAAATGAATGAATGAATAATAGCCATTAAAAGCGATAATGATGATTTAAATCAGTGCTTCCCATTTTTTCGTGTTAGTTACCCAAAGAAAATTCAACTTTTACCCAGATTTGGGAAGCAATTAAATGCCACCTGACTCCCAACAACTCTGGATAGTTAGCAGTAAAAATATACAGTGACTAAGGCTGTTGGTGCCAACCATGAATGATTACGAGAATTTCCATGTATCCTTAAAAGTTTCAAATGGTTCTGTATTGAATAATGCAATATTTGGTAAATGGGATTTTAAAATTGTTTTCAAGACTTCAAGTTATTCCAAACACTTCATAGCAGATGATGATAAACATTTGTTCATTTAAAAAAATGCCATGAATATTTAAAAAGGGAGTGCTTTTAATAGGTTCACCAAGATTGAAATATGCTGAAGAAATAAAGCATTTTGGTAATATTTTTACAAACTTTTTTTTCTGATGTATAATGCTGCAAATAATTGTTTTTGTATAACATTTTCTGGACAGAATATATAGAGAAAACCCTGTATAGCTATAGTGTTACTCTAGAATGACAAAATAACTATACGAAGGATAATGTAGAAATAAATTGCCAGTAATCAATGTAATTGAAATAATATAAGTAGTAAAGATGAATTTGTTATCCACATGCCTTGGAATCCTTTAAGATATAAGTTTGTATTTTAATGTGGATATGTATTGACTCCAGTTGAAGAATTAACTTGCTGCATATGCAATGTGATCTGCATTTTTAAAAACTATTTCTGTCTCTTAAGCGAAAATAGTCAAGTTATTCTTGCTTGATGAGAAAATGAAAAAAGTTAAAAGAAGAGGAAGGATTCAATGAAAGTGGGTTTTTAAATATCACAAAAGTACTGATATGCATTTATAAATCTTAATAATGCACAACTTCAGAAATCCTTGGAAATATATGGGCTACTGTTTTTCTTGGATCAGAGCCAAAGGTCTGCTTTTCTTGCACCCAGACCTTTGCTGAATTATTTTTTGTTTTTGCTTTGGATACCACAAAAAGTTATTCAAAAACAATCCTCATCAGTATTTTAAGATCTGTGGCTGATAATCTTGATGGCTCTGAAGTGCCTACTCTCACTGGTTGGAATTCACCATACTTGCTTATTGTTAGTAGTACTAACTATTAGCTTGAATTGATGAAGCTGCAGAGACAATAGCAAGAAAGAGAAAATAAACTCAGACTGAAGCTGATTGAACACAAGTGAGAGCAAATTTTGGGACCTCTTCTGCAGGAAAAAGACAAAAGAGCTGACTTTTCCATCACTATTTTATGCATTCAGTGTCATATGGTAGAATTATTCCAGTGATGAATGCCTATTATCAACTACCTTTGGAGGAAGCATAATCCTGTTGCGCTTGGTAATATATACAATGACTCCTAAAATCATTCTGTTTGGATTCTGCATTAATTTTGATCTGGATGTTTCTATGTACATGGCTGTGGGAAAAAAATCTACAGTAGGAAAGGACTGATATTCTTTCTAGCATAGATAATTATTATTATTTTTAATTCAAATGTGTTATAGCTGACCAACTCTGAGAGATTCTGGGAGGTGTAGTAAACACTATAGCTTCAGTCTCCAACATGGGACCCATGGACACCAAAGTTCTTGTTGACAGTTGCCTTGACACTTTACCAGTTCATGACCCATGCAATTTGATTTTGTTAGATTACTTTAAAAAAGAAATAGGAAGTGGAATGCTGAAAAGCAAAGTGCTATTCCCTGGCATCATCTCTATTTTGAAGAACAGTTCTGGGCTCCACCTATACTCATTCTTAGAAAATTAACAGGGTGCGGTAATTTCAGCTCCATGCTTCACCCATCTGCCAGGAAAAAATGAAGAGAAGCTGAAATAGTTGAGAGTATCTTGGGAGAAAGGGAATGGGGTAATCTTACCATGTTGTCTTCTGATAATTTATCATAATTCATTTATAAATATTAATTTAATATTTTGTGATTAGCCATACCTTACCATGGCAGCCCATCTCATGAGATTTCCTATGACATATGCTGAAAGTTAGAAGTTTTAACCATGTTTAACCAAAGCAATCCCAGTGCAGATAATAACACAAGCTGAATAAAACGAAAATAGCACAATGTCAAAATAGCAGTAAAGAAACACCAGTTGGTTCCCCATAACCCAGTTTTGATGGCCTGAATTGCAAGAGCGTTATTTGAATCAGAACTGCTCCTGATCTTGCATTTTCCTTCCTTCTTCCCCATTTCTTGTTTCTTGTATGCAATATCTTTCAGATTCTGTGTCTGAAACCCTTCTTCACTTATTTATTTATTTGTATCCTGCCTTTATTATTGTTTCAAATAACCCAAGGCACCAAACATATTTAACACACCTTCTGTTTATCCCACAACAACCACCCTATGAGCTGAGGTGAGCTGAAAGAGAGTGAATAGCCAAGGTCACCCAGTTGGCTTTCCTGGCTAAAGCAGGACTAGAACTCATGACCTTCTGGTTTCTAGCATGTTGTCTTAACTACTAGTCAAGGCATATCTAACCCTGGCAACTTTAAGATGTGTGTGGACTTAACTCTCCGAATTCTTAACCAACATCGCATAGTGTAAATCTGGAAGTTGAAGTCCATACATCTTAAAGTTGCCAGGGTTGGACATCCCTGCATAAAACTAAGGTGGCTCTCTAATTTAAATGGAAAATTATATCGATGTTTAACCCTTTCTGTATTTCAGTTCAATAGAACTGAAAGAAATGGGAAACTGCCAAGATTCAGTACTTTAATTCTGAAAAATTAATCGGTAATTTAATTATTTTAGACAACTTTACAAGCACAAGCATATCAGTCACTTATATCTTAATATTATCTTGCAAATAGTGCAAATAGTTTTTCCCTGGCCCAACATGGTAACCGCATTTCTCATTTCAGTATTCCTAACTGGAGTGGTATTTGATTGGTATTATAGTTCTATATCATTTATATAGTCTTATAGATGATGTCCTATAGCATCATCAACACAATGAGTGTGGATGTGAGTGAACTCCCGGAGGTGGTAGAGGACAGGGAGGCCTGACATGCTGTGGTCCATGGGGTCTCAGGCAGTCAGACACGACTTAGTGACTGAACAACAAATAGTCCTAGGACTACTGTTGAAAATGAAGCAGAGAGGTCACCTATCATTTCAAGAAACTAGATAGAAATATTTAGTTTCATTGTATAAATAAAAAAAAGCTTTCAGTGTTATGATCTTTGCAATGCTGTTGGTAATTTCATCAAATCCAGATTGTGTTTCCCTTTGGATTAGAAAAACAATCTCTAAGATGTTAAATAATGTTTTTAAAGATTCAGAATGCTTTTTAGGTAGATATCCATTTATCTAGTAGAGTTTGGATGGAGAAACCACATGTTGAACACATTCACAGCACGTTCTTTATTATTAAAGGATACAGTAAATAATTTTCTGCTTACTTTCCAGCTTGCTGCTGCAACCTCCAGTTTTTTTCTTCTCTGTTCTCCTCTTGTCAAATCTTCAGAATTTCTCTGTCTTTCATGAGACTGAATGGCCAGGGAAGGCACACGATTATCATTCGGAGCTGTTCCTGTTCCTGAACTATGGAGAAAGCGGTCAATGAAAACCTGCATTTCAGAGGGGAATGAACCACCCCTATTTACACTGCTTGTATATATGAAGGATTAATGGCAAACCGCACATAATGAGCAAGTTTATACATTCTGGAGTGATTCAATTTACACTTAAACTTGAGAAAGGACAAATTTGTGACAAAGCTGATTCGAAGGATACTAAATTGCATTGCAACAGGTATCTGAAGCTCATTTCCCATGGAAAGTTCTCTGTTGACATCACTGAGATCATGAAGTGTATCATATTGGGAACTGTTGAGAGTCAAGCCTTTCATCGATCTGTTCTGAGAATTTACATGAGTTTTTCATGATACTGTAGTGTTTTGTGCGCATATATCTTTTTAGGTATTATTTTTCCTACAGAAGATAAACAAATTGCTCCAAGAGGGATATTTCAGTTTTCTACATATGTAAATTAAATTTATATTGTAAATTTTATTTACAATATTGCTAGCTTTCCAGAAACCAGAATTCAATAATGGCTGTGCAAATACACTTTTTATTAGATTCAATCTTTATACAGGGACAATGGGGGGAGGGGGGCAGACTTGTGTTTTACATATAGCTCTCTGGCGCCACCAAGAGGCCACTGTGTTGCATTACTGGGGGATTCCCATTTCCTGGGTTTTCCAATATGTTGCTGCAGAGGGCTTTGCCTGAATTGGGAAAACATTAAAATAATAAGCTGGTAAGAAAGTACCTTTTGACATATCCCCATTAACATATTTTCTTATTGACAATCCACAGAAGCAACACTTTATTTGTGCCACTCAGTAATTTACTATACACAGTAATTTCTTTGGGCAAAATAGGTGAAAGCATTACCTTTATCATTCTGTACAAATTTCCCTCATTAAGTACAATCCAGAAAGTTATTTACCATGCAGAAAGATTGGCATACATCCCAGAGATACTGCAGCTGTTGTGTGTAAAAGAGGCATCATAGATGAGATTAATGTCAGAAGGAAAGTATCACAGCCTAAGCAGGATTCTTCCATCAGAAAAAGCAAAATCCATGCACAAGTAAAGTTGTCTAATTTTCCATTTAAGTCAGTGTAAGTAAGCAAAGCTTATTTATAGCTATGAACTAGTCAAATACTA
>JANHZU010003721.1:103448-114939 GCA_032468055.1 Acrochordus granulatus
GCATTTCGCTTTACGAGAATTTCACGCTAAGAGCGTTCTTCTGGAACGGATTAATCTCGTCTTGTGAGGCACCACTGTACAAATAAATGAAAGAAAAATGTCTGGGATGCTTTAGAATTCGAAAGCCATTGTTAAGACATAATGCTGAATTCTTCAAAGAATTAAAGCTCATAAAACACTTCCACCAAAAATTTCTCACAATGGTTTCAGAGAATATGAAGCTGTAATGTTCTGTTCCCTTACCTTTAACAGTAAGATTAAAACATCCCAGTCTATCCCCAGAGAGTGAATCTGCCCCACACTGCAATACCACAGCACTAGGTTGGTACATTTCCATCACTTTGGATATAATCTATAAAAAAGCAGGAATTACAGTAAACCTTCTATTCAATACCACAGTATCAATTACTGAAAGGTATTTAGAATATAAGGGCTCAGTGGCTGAGTGGTTAAGAGGCTGGGCTTGTTGACTGGAAGGTTGGCAGCTTCAGGCCCAAGCACTACTGCATAACAGGGTGAGCTCCTGTTAGTTGCTCCAGCTCCTGCCAACCTCGCAGTTTGAAAGTACATAAAAATACAAGTAGATAAATGGGTACCACCTTCAGGGGAAAATAACAACATCAGTGCGCCTCAGCATATAGTCATGCCAGCTATAATGCTGACTCCTTGGCTATGAAATGGAGATCAGCACCACCCCCTAGAGTTGGCCATGAATGGCAGGGGAAACCTTTACCTTTTTTTTAGAATATACTCACTGGTTTAAATATTTGTCCATATGATTCATCATCTATTCCATCTCTCATTGGAAAGTTAACTGCATAATATTTGCCTTTTCCAGCTCCTATGTCCTATAAGAAAACCATGAATAGAAGACATCATTCACCAATATCCATGGAGAGAAAACAGCATCGTATGTACTTAATTCCAGATCAACTTTGGCCATTATAGTGATTTTAAAATATTGTTTTTATACTGTAGCATGAGAAATATTACATAGAAAATGAATACATACATACATACATACATATATCAGATATGCTTCACTTCCATTTTTTATACAGCATAAAGCATCTGATTTGTGCAATAGAAAAATGTATAAAGAAATATATTCAGAGAAATAGGCTATAGACATGTGACAATACAGAAGAATCAGATCCAGAAGCACAATTAGGATGTAATTTATCTCAGCAAAGCATAATTTGGAGTCACTGTACAGGGTAAAATATAGTGTCTTTCACCAGGAATGAGGATGGCATAAAATACAGATAGATAGGCACTTTAGGTTTTATAAAACAACTAAATTACCTGGGTATAGGGAATAATGTCATGGGTCTGCTCTGTCAAATCCATAAAGTCACATGCTATTTTATCTACAAGAAATGTGCCACATTTCACTGAGCAAAAGACACAAAAATCATATTTCTTGATGCTGGTCCCCTAATATTTTTATATAAATTCTAAATCCTCCATTTAGTAATTTTAACAGCTATATTCCTTTAAACAATAGGTTTATTTATATTCACCAGAATGAAGTTACTCAGAATGGTTAACTTCTTAAAAAACTTTGTTTTAAAAAATTATTATTCCATATCCAACTTTTCCTATTGTTTTAAGGTAAGTTATTAAAAAAGTAAAAGAGAATCTTCTAGAGAAAAGAGACTGAATTCCTTGCAGTCTGGATTTAGAACAGAAGCTGGGATGAAAATGGCATTGGCTACTTGGTGGCTGACATTTGCTGTGATCAAGATGGGGGAAATGCAACCTTTCAGACCTTATTAGACTTCTCAACAGTATTTCCTATCATCTACTAATCCTTTTGTGGGGAGACATCAATAGTACTATATTCTTAATCATGTGATTCCTTCTCGAGAAATGCTGTTGTATTAATAGATTATACAGTGATATACAATAATGTATTATTACACACTGGTGTTGTAGGAGTCTGCCATGCTAAATAGTAAAAATTACTTAATAAAATAAAGCCTCAGTACGAAGCCACTGTATGCTGACTCTTGCCTTCTGGAAAGAAAATCTCAGAAAATTTGCTTTTAATAAAAAAATATAATTTCAGGTACTTCACAGGCAAAAGACTATTTAACATCAATGTTTTTGCAGAGCAGAAGAAATTATTAGTTTCACCTGTATATAGCATGAAGCAATAGTACCATCTTGTGGTCAGACAGGTTGAGAAAAGTTTCTTATAGTTTCTAAATTACTGTATTTAATTCTGATTAAAAGGTAAAAGGAAAGGAATTCCACCTTTAAATAATAAATTGTTAGCGTAAATATCAAGGCTGGTACATAGATTTAGGCCATAATTAGTCTTAACATTTAACTACATTAAACATCACTTGGTTTTAAAGATCACTTGGTCTCTAACCCCTTTTAATACTGAAAACTCAGGCAACATGAAACTGGCAAAATAAGGATGCTCCAAATTTTCAAAGCTGCTTAAAATGTCATTAACTATCAAGAAGCTGTGAGGCAACATTATCTGTTTTCCTGTTACAGTTCAGAGGAACAAGATTATGCATCCATATATGTGTTATTACAGCTAGCTGCTCTACTCACAAAACTTTATCAGAACTAGATTACGTCTATTGCATTTATATTCTGATGTTCATCTAAGATTTCAAAGATTATATACATGGGGTTTGCCCAATGCCTTTAAAGACAATTAGTGAGCTTTTTGGTCAAATGGGGAGTTGAAGTTTGCTTAGTCCCCAAGTCCAACAACTTAAACAGTACACCGGCCCAACATTATGTGTAGTTCAGCATTACAGAAGGCCACTGTAGTTTGTTCAACAAAACCATGCTTAAACCATGATTTAGGGCAATGTCTTCCTTTTTTTGTGAAGTATGTTTTAACACCTATTCTTTAGAATATATTGCTTTTAAAAATTTTTTAAAGGAGTATTCAGTTTTTCAGATGCAGCTACGATTCTCAATAAAACTAAGAGCCAAGCACTGGCCTTTGGATTCAAACATTTGTAATGGATTTTAAGTGACATATGTCATGGATACAACCTTATATAATTATGAATTAAACTATGACATGACATTGGATTATGACCTTTACTTTTTCCCATATACTGCCTTACCTGTGAATTCAAATTTTTGCAGTTCTTTTATAGTAACTGTTGCTGCACAATAAAATGTTACTTGTTATCTCCAATAAAATGTTACAATAAAATGACTGTATTCATGTTACAGAAACAGTGTTGATCTCATAGCTTTTACAATTATATTGGTATATAATTTCTAATGTTATCATGCTAACTCTTGTAAATGAAGCAATGCCACTGATTTATAGTTCAATTATAATTACTGGCAAATCTTAATGGCACCTTGGTGTCTATTAATTTTGATCAGCGATTTTGATATTCTCTGCACATTTATCTTACAATTGAAAAAGGAGTCCAGAAATTAGGTTGGAACAACTTTGTAATCAATCTAGATGTTAACATTACATTTATTCAAAACATTAGTACTCTCCAAGTGCCACGTCTAACATAATGGTTAAAATTATTTTCAAAGCATTACAGTACCTCTCTCAGATATGCATCTGGACTTACACTAATGTACGGTGATATCATGTTAATAAAATTTCTGATAATTTTTAAATGAATTTAATGGAAAATATGGATAGAAACTAATAACTAATTTAACTTGAGAATTAGGCTTAAGAATTGCATTTCTAAAATGTTATCATAATTAAATAATAAGCTTATAATTGAACTCACTCTTAAATCTCCTGTTCCAGGGAAATATTCACCGTATTTATGGAATGATACTGTCATAACTCTATCTGTGGTATAAAAAGCTTCTTCAACACCATCACCATGATGGATATCGATATCAATGTAAAGGACTCTTTGATGATACCTGGGCACAAAGGAAAAAAGTTTAGTAGAGCAATACAATGAATCTCACTACTGTTCTTTAGAGGAAAATATAGCTAGAATAATCCTTGATTTTGTTTTCCTCCCCAAACTAAATCAATTATATAAAATAGTTGTATCTCTAACATGTAGATTTAAGTTCCATAACACAACCATATCTACCCTCCATACTATTCCATTATAAGAACATTATCCAATATTTAGCTTAGATAATGATGCAGAATACACTACTGAATATACAATATTATCTTGCACATTCAGTATACAATAGGGAGTTCACAATGCATAAGCATATTGAAAGCTGCATGTCAATAAAGTTAAAACGTACGTTTTTTTCACTGTGATATACCCATTTTAGATTTATACTACAGTTTTTATGTTTCCACTTTATAGCTGAAGGAAACAAAAATTGAAAATCAATTTTTGGCAGACCTTGTGAAAAGTCTCCAAGAATTAGAAAAGAAAGAATTAAGCGCTTCAGATCACCTGCAGTGATACCTGTTACTAATTTACAACCACCAGCTATTGTGATGGTGAAAAGACACATTTCAGGTTTTTTTTCCCCTCAGCCCCTAATATAAATCCAGAAGAGTGGGGCTCAGCTTTATAGGCAACCATGGCTGTCCACAAAAGGCCCATCAGCCTCTTAAATATAATTAGGAAGTTTTATGTTAAGCAACTATAAAATAAACCCTCTGACTGGACTAATTCGGAACATATATTGGCTGAAGATCAGGCAAGTTTTAGAGGTTATAAGTCCTGGCCAAAAGTTTTGAGAATAACACAAATATTTTCACAAAATCTGCTGCTCCAGTGTTTTAAGAACTTTTTGTCAGATGTTACTATGGTATACTGAAGTACAATTACAACATTTCATAAGTGTCAAAGGCTTTTATTGACAATTACATTAAGTTTATGCAAAGAGTCAATATTTGCAGTGTTGACTCTTACTTTTCAAGACCTCTACAATTCACCCTGGCATGCTGTCAATCAACTTCTGGGCCGCATCCTGACTGATGGCAACCCATTCTTGCATAATCAATGCTTGGAGTTTGTCAGAATTTGTAGGCTTCTTGAGGATTGACCATAACTTCTCAATGGGATTAAGGTCTGGGGAGTTTCCTGGCCATGGACCCAAAATCACAATGTTTTGTTTTCCAAGCCACTGACATGATGTCAGCTGCCCCTTTTGTGGCAGGGTTGAAATTCAGTGGAAATGTTTTTGGAGGATTAAGTTCATTTTCAAGGCAAAGAGGGACTTTGCAATAAATTGCAATTGATCTGATCACTCTTCATAACATTCTGGAGTACATGCAAAAGTTATCACTTTTGCCTTATGGCAAGGTGCTCCATCATGCTGGAAAAGGCATTATTCATCACCAAACTGTTCTTGAATGGTTGTGGGAAGTTGCTCTTGGAGGATGTTTTTGTACCATTCTTTATTCATGGCTGTGTTCTTGGGCACAATTGTGAGTGAGCCCACTCCCTTGGCTGAGGAGCAATCCCATCCGTGAATGGTCACAGGATGCTTTACTGTTGGCATGACACAGGATTGATGGTAGCGCCCAACTTTTCTTCTCTGGACAAGGTTTGTTCCAAATGCCCCAAACAATCAGAAAGGGAATTCATCAGAGAAAATGCCTTACCCCAGTTCTCAGGAGCCCAATTTCTGTACCTTTTGCAGAATATCAGCCTGTCCCTGATGTTTTTCTTGGAGAGAAGTAGCTTCTTGGTTGCCCTTCTTGATACCAGGCCATCTTCCAAAAGTCTTTGCCTCACTGTGTGTGCAGATGTACTCACACCTGCCTACTGCCATTCCTGAGTAAGCTCTGCACTAGTGGTGCCCTGATCCCGCTGCTGAATCAACTTTAGGAGACAGTCCTAGTGCTTGCTGGACTTTCCTGGGCATTCTGAAGCCTTCTTCACAACAACTGAACCTCTCTCCTTGAAGTTCTTGATGATCCGATAAATGGTTGATGTAGGTGCAATCTTAGTAGCAGCAATATTCTTGCCTGTGAATCCCTTTTTGTGCAAAACAATGATGACTGCATGCGTTTCCTTGCAGGTCACCATGGTTAACAGAGGAAGAACAATGATTTCAAGCACTACCCTCCTTTTAAAGCTTCCAGTCTGTTATTCTAACTTGATCAGCATGACAGAGAGGTCTCTGGCCTTGTTCTGGTCAACACTGACACCTCTGTTCACGAGAAAATCCCTGACATGATGTCAGCTGCCCCTTTTGTGACAGGGCTGAAATGCAGTGGAAATGTTTTTTGAGGATTAAGTTCATTTTCGTGGCAAAGAGGGACTTTGCAATTAATTGGAATTGATCTGATCACTCTTTGTAACATTCTGGGGTATATGCAAATTGCCATCATACAAACTGAAGCAGCAGATTTTGTGAAAATTACTATTTCTGTCATTCTCAGAACTTTTGGCTGTGACTGTAATTCTTATCATCTTTGATGGACTTGTGATAAAGCAAAATAATATTAGGGCCTGGCTTTTCAGATTTTTCTATTACTTCAGATGCTTAAATATAAAACTGAAATCAGAAGTTTTCCTTGTAGGGCTGTTGGATAAAAAACTTGAAAAAACTTGAATTTTATTATGTTGACAGTAGAATCCTACATAAGAATCCTACATAAACAAAAATGGAAAGACATATCACTTCCCAATGGGAGAATGGATAGAATTGGATTTGGCAGAGATGGCAAGGCCAACTGTTTTAATTAAAAATTATATTTCTGGTTTTATTTCCATTTGGAAATCACTACTGGACTTGAGACAGGAAAAAATGAAATTTTGATTTTCAGTTTTGATTAGATTAACTTTGTTGTTATAGAAATGTAAAGCAAAAAATTGAAGTTGCAAATATATTTTATATTCTACTGTACTGAAAGGAGTCCAAAGTCACTACTTTTTCTTTTTACCTTGCACTACTTTCCCCTTTCTGATCTTTGTTTTCATTTGTATTTTATATTACAATAAAGTTTAATAAAAAAGTTTATCTCTACTATGTCATGCAGATGTTACTCAACATCCAGCAATGCTTTCTAGGTGACACGGATAATCTAGTTTGTTTTAATTCAACTTCTTTATAGGATCAATAGCAAGAACTAGAAGTAGTGAGATATGTTCCGTCTGCTTCAGTTAGATCTTTCAGGAACAGCTCTGATATCATTGACCAAGATATCCTAAGTTATCTGATTAGATTGAAACCTGGAAAATCTTTGGATTGTTACTGTTGTCATTGTAGTTTATTATACAAAATAATATAAATCACAAGATTACAAGATGAAAATTTTTTAAATGAATATTACTGTGATGACTATAAACATCAAAGCAAATTGTGAAAATTAATAAAAATATTTACTCAGTATATACATATGTCTCAGGGTTAGCTTTTCTGAGTCCAGAATTTTATTTAATTAGCTCAGGCTATATTCATTCCTGTCCTTCCTTCAAGGCAAATGCGGGTAAATGTTTTGACCAAGAGGACTATGATGCTTGTGGGCTCAGGAAGTGCATATGAAGATAATTTTTAATACAAAGGAATATTGTATAAAATACCCAATCAAGTCAGGATTGTAAGATAACTTGAAATTGGGGTTTGATTTAAACTGCTGGATTGTTTACAACAACTTATAACTTAATCTTGTAAATAATCAGTTATAAAAATAGCTTAAATATGTGCTGTATTAATTAATCCTTGATAACTAAATCTCTATGTTCAAAAATCTAACCTGAAGAAATGTATCAAAATTGCAGTTTATATTAATTTAATAATTAATCTCAATTATGAACATTTTTTCTTACCATTATAAGTAATTCTTGGTTTTGTCAAGCACATCACAAGGTGTAAATCCATTTCTTCTGAAGACACAAATTTGGAACAAACTGGACATTTAAATCCTGAAAATAAAAGCAAATACATAAATAGACCCATTTTGATTTATTAATTGTATCTCTAATTTCTTTGTAACTTTATGCATATGAGATCACAGTGATTTCGGTAGAGATTTATTCACAGCTGTAATAGGCCATGTATTTAAGATAGTCATTCGTATATGGAATTGGATGCTTAAAACACTGGTAAACATAAACTTCAGTTCATAAAAAGAAAGAACATAACATCCATTGTACTTCATTTCAGATTATCTTATTTATTTTATTAAATTATATGCTGCACACCTCACAGTGATGGATGCATCATGATAAGTTTTGCTAGTCTTCCTCATGTTTAATTTACCTCAGCTTCCTTTCCTATTTAGTTCTACTCAGCTCAGTCCTCACAAAACATTTTGTACTCCTTCCCCCAAAAATCTAGAACTACATAATACTTTTTAGGATAATTGGGCAATTGTAATATCTGTATTCTTGTGTTAACTATGGAAGAAGTAGGTGTTTTCACTGAAATGTTTGTTAATAAGATTCATTGATCAGCTAAAAGTAAATCTCATATCTAAACATTTTTGCTCACCAAGAACATAATTGGAGTGATAACCTTGTTGTGATAAAGGCATGGTTACAGGTACATACATTCTCAGAGATAACTGTTAACCTTTGATCAATATCCATAACCCATTTGGCAAGAAAAAAAAGTACAAGACAGTCAAAATAAGCAGACAAAATTTATTGATAAAAGTTACCTGCATGCAAAAACCTTTTGACAAGCAACAAAGAGCAAGTATGTTGTTCTAAGCATAAAGAACAATCGTTTTCTAGTATTGTCTCATGAGAATGAGGACATGAGGAAATACACAATTCTTAGTAAATTCATAGCCATTTCTATATGGCATCCGTAAAAATAATTCATCAGTGTTGGTATTTATGATGCAATTATTGCAATTGTTATGGAGGCCTGAGGGCAGGCTGTTCTAGGGGAAGGTGGCTCCAATGTTTAATATCGGTGATGCATTTTGGCCCTCTGAGCTTACTCCCAGGGCCTGGACAGCAAATCTTCAGAAGCTATGAGATCTGGCTGCTGCTGGTGAATGCCAGGTGGGTAAATAATGAAAGTCTCCTAATTTACGATCTTATTATGGAGGAGCGAACAGTCATGGCATGCATTACCAACACTTGGCTGACACCGGAACAGGGAGTATGACTCTCAAGAGAGTGTGTCCAGCTGGGTTTAGGGTTTGGCACCAGCCAAGACTCCAGGCAGGGGAGGGGGTGATTGTCATTTGGGAACAGTTGGGATTGTTGCAACTGTACCAGCCTCCCTGCTGCATAGCAACATCTCTGCTGGAAGCCATCTCAGGATTGGTGGTGAAGTTCCCCAGGCTGATGGTCCTGGGGGACTTTAACTTGCCATCCTTAGGTGTAACCTCAGAGGCAGCTCAGGAGTTCATGGCCACCATGGTGGCCATGGGCCTATCCCAGGTCATCTAAGATCCGATTTGAGGCAGTGGACACACTCCTGATTATCATCTTTCTGTCAGAGCAATGGCAATGTGATATGGTAGGGGATGTTTTTAGTTCCCTTTGTCATGGTCAGACTATGCCCTGAAACAATGAGATTCTCCTAAGCTGCTCCCCTCCACAGGGAGGCAGGATTAATTTGGATGGTCCACCCTGGCAACTGACGAACCTGGATGGAGATGCCCTGGAGGCCTATAGCCTGGAATCAAAGGGTGGCCACGGCTTTGGACAGGATTGCATCCATACAGCCTCTCTTGACCCTTCACACCCATTGCTCCCCATGGTTCACTGAGGAGCCATGGGTTCTGAAAAGGACCAGGAGATGCCTAGAGCACTGCTGGAAAAAGTAGAGAGGTCAATCTGATAGGACACAGGCTAGAGCTGCTATTAAGGCCTACCTTGTGGTAATAAGAGCAGCAAAGAAATGCTACTTCTCCGCTCTTATTGCATCTGCAGACTGTCACCCACCAACCTTAAAGTCACCTAGTCACTCTTTGGACAGAGATAGAGATCTATCTGCAGGGCCAAGCTAAGGAATTTATGGAATATGTAACAGATAAATTGCTCAAATTCATTCTCACCTGGACTCTATGTGTGAAGCAGGGCCAAGTGAGATACCCAGGGAGAGAGATCTTGCCTGGTTAATCAGGAACAGTTTGATTTTCTGTTAGACCTGAGGAAGTGGACAGGATCCTTGATGCTGTCAGGTCAATCTTTTGCCAATTAGATCCTTGTCCTTCTTGGTTGGTGATAGCCCCCAGAATGGTGACTTCCTGGTGGGTATCAGCAGTGATCAATTTGTCACTGCAAGGGGAAACATTCCCGGGACCTTTTAAGACCCCTTACTTAAAAAACCATCACTTGACCCTAGTTGTCTGGACAATTTTCATCCAATGTCCCACTCTCCTTCTTGAGGAAGGTGGTTGAGAAAGTGGTTTCCAGGCAGCTTCAGAGGATCCTTGATGAACAGTTATCTAGATCCATATCTGTCTGGGTTCAGGCCTGGTTATGGGACAGAAACGGTTTTGGTTGTGCTCATGGATGATCTCTGGTGAGAGCAGGATGGGGTTAGTGCATCCATCCTTGCTCTATTTGACCTCTCAGCAGCTTTCGATACCATCGACCATGGTATCCTTTTGGGCCAGCTACGGGAGCTGGAGCTGAGCAGTACAATTTTGTTCTGGTTCAGTCCTTTCTCCATGGCCAGTTCCAATCAGTGTTGAGAGGACATGAGAGGTCCAATCCTTGGCCAATATTTTGCCATAGGGTTCGATGCTCTCTTCCCTACTGTTTAACATGTACATGAAGCCAATGGGTGAGATAATCTGATGCCATGAGATGAGGTATCATCAATATACTGTTGATACTCAACTTTTTATCTCCATCCTTGGTGACTTGAGTGTAGCTGTGGCTGCCCTCTCACAGTGCCTGGAGACTGTGAGGGTCTGGATGGGGCCCAAACC
The DNA here is from genome assembly GCA_032468055.1 of Acrochordus granulatus. Lineage (NCBI taxonomy): Eukaryota > Metazoa > Chordata > Lepidosauria > Squamata > Acrochordidae > Acrochordus > Acrochordus granulatus. Next base: position 114,241 of record JANHZU010003721.1, read on the forward strand.
CTAGCAAGACTGAGTGGCCATGGTTACGGGGGACTTCTGGATCCAAGGATTTAACATCTTTAGTTCTGGAAAGGGTGACACTGTGCCAGACAGATCTGGTGCTGAACTTGGGGGTTCTCTTAGATTCATGACTCCTGCTCAATGAGGTGGCAGTCGTGGCTAGAAGAATCTTTGCACAACTTTGTGTTGTGTGCCGGTAATATCCCTACTTGGATCAGGAGTCCCTCATGCCTTGGTTATTTTGCAACTGAATTACTGCAACATACTCTGCATGGGGCGACCCTTGAAAGGTATCTGTAAACTACAGCTGGTACATGGTGCAGTTGCGTGGACAGTACTTGGGGTCTTGAGGAGGATCATGTGATACCACTGTTATGCAAGTTGCACCGGTTGCCAGTCTGTTTCCAGGTACAGTTTAAGATGTTGGTTATCACCCTTCATGCCATGGTCCAGGTTATCTAAAGGACCATTTCACCCCACCCTTGCCAGCAGTAAGGACATGCTTCGGATTCTATCAGCCAGGGAATTTCAGATGGCAGGGTTCAGAAGACAGGCCTTTTCTGCCATGGCACCCACCCTCTGGAATACTGTCCCACCCAGGATGCAATCAGCCCCCATCCTTTTGGCCTTCAAGAAAACAGCTGAAGATGTGGCTCTGTGGGCTGGTTGGGGGCTGGATAGCCATTTGCCATCAATAAG
>JANHZU010003721.1:119806-130838 GCA_032468055.1 Acrochordus granulatus
ATCATGGTTGCTTGTTTCAGATGTTAGGGACAATCATTTCTACCTCAAATTCCGTTGAAAATGATTTTTTGGTGAATCTATGATGGAACGGATTATCTGACTTACCATTGTTTCCTATGGGAAACTGCTTTTCTCTTTACGAGCATTTCGCACTAAGAGCTTTCTTCCGGAACGGATTAATCTCGTCTTGTGAGACACCACTGTATTGAATCACCAACCACCTCCAAGATGAAGTATTACCATTGGAGCCCCACGCCAGCTTGCAGAGCCAGGCCATAAGGCTCTTCTGGAAGGCTGTAAGGGTGGGCACAGACCTCACCTCTGGGGGCATGACATTTCACAGGGCAGGAGCCACAGCAAAAAAAGGCTCTTCTTCTTGACCCTGTCAGCCAAAACTCCTTGGCTGATGGAATCTGGAGGAGATCTCTTCCGCTGCATCTGGTGGGGTGGAAAATCCCCACTGGGGTGACACGGTTCCTCAGATAGCTTGGTTCCATGCCATGAAAGGCTTTAAAGATCAAAGCAACACCTTGAATTGCACCTGGAAGCACACTGGCAACCAATGCAGCTCACGGAATAGAGGTGTTACATGGGTTGTTCTACTGGCCCCAACGATCACCGTGTAGTGGGATTCTGCACCAGCTGCAGTCTCTGGATGCTCTTCAAGGGTAGCCTCATGTAGAGTGCATTGCAGTAATCCAACCAAGAGATAATGAGGGCATGAGTGACTGAGTGAAGGGAGTTCTGGTCCAGGAAGGGATGCAACCAGCGCACAAGACCAAGTTGTGCAGAGACCTAGCTGGACTGCCATCTGTTCTTTGAGCAAGAGTTATGAGTCCAGAACCCCTAGATTGCACACCAGGTCTGTCTGGGTAGTGCCAACCCATCCAGAGTTAAAGATGTTAAAGTCCCAGAACTTGGTCCCCTGAACACCCAAAGCCATTCAGTCTTGCCAGGGTTCAACCAAAGCCTGTTGTCTCCCATCCAGACCCATACAGCCTCCAGACACTGAGTCAAGGGTGAGTCAGCATCACTTGGATCACAAGGGATGGAGATATAAATCTGAGTATCATCAGCGTACTGATGGTACTTCATCCCATGGTGATGGATGATCTCACCCAACAATTTCATTTAAATGTTAAAACAGAGAGAGGAAAGTACCAAGCCTTGAGGAACACCACAAAGTAGCGGTTGTGGACTGGACTTCTCTCTCCCTATTAAAACTGATTGGGACTAGCCTTGGAGAAAGGAACCAAAACAGTTCAGAACTGCACCAACCAGCCCCAAGCCCCACAGCCAACCCAAAAGGATACCATAGTTGACAGTATCAAGTGCCACCAAGAGGTCAAGGAGAGCTAGGATAGATGCAGTACCTCCATCCCACTCTTGCCAGAGATCATCCACAAGAGCGACCAATGCTGTCTCCGTCCCATAACCGGGCCTGAACCCAGAATGAAAGGGATCCAGATAATCCGCTTCCCCCAGGGTCCTCTGTGTTGCCAGGCTACTACTTTCTCAACCACCCTCCCTAAAATGGGCAGGTGGGATACTGGACAATAATTGTCCAGACAGGTGGAGTCCAATGATGTTTTTTTTAGCAGGGGACAAACTACGGCCTCCTTAAAAGGTCCCAGAAATGTCCCCTCTTGCAGTGAGACATTTATTACTGCATGGACCCACCTGCTAGTTACTGTCCTGGCAGGGACAAGGCTGGCTAGTCACCAACCAGGAGAGTCAAAGGTCTACTTGACAAGTGATCACACTGACAGCATTGAGGACCCTGCCCACTTTATCAGGAACAATAGGATCAAATTGTTCCCAGATAACTCCTCCTTAAGTATCACAAGTGGATCTGCATCACACACAGCTTCCAACTGGGAGTGAATCTGAGTGACTTTATCTGCCAGGTGTTCAGCAAATTCCAACGCATGGCCTGGAGGGACTAGCTTGGTCCCTCTTAGCCCTGAGCCATAGTTCTTCCAAGGTAAGAGACTATCTTCTCTTCAACTCCTCAACTCCCTGTCTATCCTCCATCTCTGCTCTTTTGGCTGCCTGCAGAGTGGTATTGCTCAGTGGCATGGCAATGCGACAGTGTCAGTCTACCGCTGTTGCCCCTGGGCCTCTACTTCAACCATACCACTAGGGAGTGCTGTCTTAAATATATTGACATTCTGCAAAGCCCTATTGTTGTATCACAACACGAAGCCCCACTGCTACAGTGGAGACATTTCTCCAGTGTCATGGCTAACCACCAATAAAGCCCTTTTGCTTCATGGCAAGAATACAACAATCACACCAAGGAGGACAGGGAGGAAGATCAGCTGGGGATGGTGGGAGAGGCAGTCATAAATGTGGACAGCCCCAAATTTTTATCCCATGACTATGGGGGTGCTACCATGGTCATAAGTTCAAAGACTGGACTTAAGTTAATTTTTTTCCAGTGGCATCACAACTTCAAATGGTTACTGATCAAATGGACATTAAATGAGGACTACCTGTAACACAGAGTAATTTCTTTTAAGTAGATATATAAAGTTTTATATCTATCTGTCATATTTTCCATTTCTAGTCATTTTCTCCTCACATAGCAATAAAAGCACCATACCCATTCCCTGTACTTTTGCCAAAAATTCACTGTGAAAATACCTTATGAATAGAAGTGACCAAAGTGATAACTCAAGTACCTATGATACTCAAGTTTAATTTTATTAAAAATTCAGAGTCTTGCAAGACTGAGCAGCCACAAAGTGTGGGCCAAGTTGTTAAACTTCAGCAATGCAATTCACCACAGAACACAAAAGAAAGAAGGTACCTCAGGAGCTTAGTACTTTAAAAATAACAAAATAAATAAATAAGCAGCCAAATTAAATGGGATGAAATATTTGTTTATTAAGATGCTATCATTCCATCAGCAAAATAATACATAAAATATTAACAAGATAAAAAAATGTGCCACTCCTCTGCTACCCAACATAGAACATGAAAGGATACTTAAAGTAACATTACTACTGCTACTTAATTGGCAAACTTTGAAAAATCAGGAACTAAGAAAAATAATCAAGGAAAATATACTTACCTACAGAACCTCCTGTTGACAGCTGACAGAACTCAAACAGTCCATCAAATACAGGACAGTCTTCCCCAACATTAACTAATGAAGGAAAGTTTCATTAATCCTCTAAAGTTCTGTTTTAAAGTACATATACATATTTTCAAGCTTGTTAATAATTCATGACATTAAGAAAGTTAAAAGAACACTGTAGTGGTAATACCAAATGAGATCACATTGCTGTGACCTCACATCAGTTTATTTTAGAAGTTAATTTTATTCTTTCACACTTTTACTTCATTACTATAGATGTTGCACCTGTTGATTATTATCTTCCTCTAGCAAACAATATATTTACACTCTGTAATTAAAGAACTGCAGCTTTCCTCATCTGATGTATACAATAATACTAAATTGTAAAATTTCTTTATCTTTTATAGTTTATTTTCATACATTTGAAACTTCCTCATGATAAAAGATTCAAAATAATGCTGCCAAATCCTATAGAACTGCCCTTCATTTACTACATCTTTTCCTGCTCATATTGGTGGTAGGGAAACAATCACATGATAAAAGGCAATAGTTGCTTTCTGCCTCTGATATGTTAATCATGGTTAGAGGCAATATGGTTATTCCAACTGAATCAATTGCATCAGTGCTCATTTTAACCAGAGAGAAAAGTATGAATTCCAGCAGAAAGGAACACTTTAACAACTGAGCATTTTCATTTTTAAATTATAGTCTGGTGAAGAGTATTTTATTTGAATCAAGTTTTGATTATTATCCATATAACAGGCAATTAAGAAATAAACAACTGAAAATGCTAACAACCACACCAAAATTCAGTAAGTAATAGTTTGGCATATAATAATAATATATATAATAGTTATTAATAGTTATTAATAATATATAATAGTTGCCATGCAATTACCCTGGACGAGTGAGAGTCTTCACAGACAAGTAAGTAATAGTTACAAAGTTTTATAAATTTCTTCCTAAAATCAGTTCCTTAAGAAAATACTGAAGAATAATTCATTGTTATAGAAGTGGTGCTTAAATTTTCTTTGCATGCAAGATACAGCATCTCTTATACTATTTTATTTTAAAATCAATAGGAGACTTACATCTCTGCATTTGTTTGCTATATTCAGACATATTGTCAGGTCTTATTGAACGAAGAAATTTGATGTATTCATCACTGTGGTATTTAGTCATTTCTTCTGCTGTAGCTTTGTGGGGGCGCTAATAAACAAAAAGATATGGATATACTAAAGAAAAAGAGCTAACAGTATTTTAAGTAAATAAAATACTTTATTTACTTTTATTTAAGTAAATAAAAGACAAATTTCATCACACACATTAAACTAATACAAAGAAGCAGATTAAGAATTCCAATTTTGGGTTTGCCATATAAGTAGAATAGTTGCTCCATATAGTTTATAATAAAGGGGAAACCAGGCATAGACCATAGAAAGACTAAACACAAACTATTTTAAACATAAAAGAAAATATATGTTGAATTAAGCAATTAATATTTTAATAATTAAAAACAAGTACTATAGCATATGCAGTAAACTTAATCCATTTCAAGAGTGATCTGGATGAGAGCAAGAGAGAACCAGATCACAAGTTCCAAGAAAGTATCACTCTACTTCCTCTAGCAGGAAGAAAATCACTCCATCAAGTGGATAACCAGCAGCTGGCTCCTACATTGTCTGTATGGAATGTCTTTACCTTTTCAAGGTGATTTTCCAACCCCATTCTGACTCATTCAATATGCAACACTTCCATCTCTCCCGAGTCTCTGCAAGCACAGTTCTGATAATCTTAGGTGCCTCTTTTCTTTCCCTATCAGATAGGGTGCAGGACAGCTGAGATGGACTTGTACCTACAGGTGTTTATCTGGAACACTTATAATTTTAGCAAAAGAGATCACTTGAATTTGGAATCTATGGCCCAAGAGATCATATTTCTCATTCTGACCCTCTGATATAATTCTAAGAAAGTCCTAGTATCTCCACAATAAAGCATAATATTGCACAGAATTTAAAATTCTAAGATGTGTACAACATTATTTGTAAGCTATATTCTTTTCACTTGTCACTATTTTTAAGTGATAGCTATAAATCCATACTTACATAGATTTCCATTTTTCTGTACAAGCCATAATTTAGCAATAAATTGTGTGTCATACGGATTCTGTGAGGCTTCATTGGGTGTCCCTGGCCATAATAATAGTTTCCAATATCACCTAGAACCAAACCAAAGAGTTCTATTTATTATTTTTCTCTAAGTTTCATGATACAATCACCTGCCCCTCTTGAATATTGTTTTGTCAATGAACGTTCTTTAAAAAAACTCAAAAATCTACTCTAATTCCCACTGGGATCTGGAAGCCCTCAGAACTTATACATCATTGCAAACACTGCAACTCATCTGCATGACACTGGAAGAAAAAGTGATATCTACTAATGTCTTAATAATATTTGAAACAGGATTATGGTACATGTTATGGTACCATTTGCTGTTGCTATTATCCTAACAGACTAAATTGCACTTACATAATAAATTAAACTTAAACTTTAAGCGCAAACTTAAAACTTACATGATATTTTCTTGTCATTCCCAAACAACCATATTTCCTTCTACATTCTGAAAATGCTCATGGAGTACTCCCTCTCTAATAGAAAGCTGATAAACAAGCTATGGGATCCATTATGTGCAAAATATTATTTGAACCTAGGATAGATCTTATTTTTAATCCTGGTGGTATTATTCTCATCTCATATTCCAAGCAGTTACTTTTAAGTAAAGCTGTAAACTGTATTTAGTTTCTTCAGTTAAACAATGATATTTATTAAATGAAAATGTAGATTGAAAATGTAGATTGATGAAACATATTCTATCCTTTCAATTGTTCTCTTAAGTCTTAATAAATACAGGAAGTCCTCAACTTATGACCAGTCATTTAACTACTTTTCAGAGTACAATGGTCTCAGAACAAGTGCTTCATGGCCTGTAAAGCACTTCCAATGTCATAAGATGTTGCACCACCTCCAGTCATAAGACTACATTTTGCTCACTTGGAAACCTGTTAACATGTAAGACCCATGGCTAAGTGCCCTGAGATCATGTTATCACTATCTGCAATCTTCTCTGCTGGCTTCCTCAGAAAATCAAACCTTTCCCTGGGAAGTCAGAAGGGAAGATTGCAAGCAACAGGGAATGTTGGATTCAAAGTCTGTTGTTACCCTAGTGTGCTAAGGGATTTCCCTTCCCCTCCATGCAGGAAATTTTTCATGTGCTAGAGAACCATACCTCAAATCTGGAAAAATGCTAGCAAAGAGTATATACCAGCTCTCTTACCAGTTCAATTTCAGAATTGAGAAAGCCTTTTGGATTAAAGGTGAAACGTCTTCGATTTGAGAATAATCCAGTCCAGACGCCTGTTTTTTAAACTTTGTTGCGAAGCAAAGACCAGTGTTCTGAGCCTTTCAGAATCTGGTGTTTTGCTAGTATTTTCTCCTCTGGAGGGGAAGTAACCTGCTGCAAATATTTTTACTAGTCTGCTGGCAGAAAAAGATAGAGAGCTGAATATTTCCACTACTGTACGTATGGAGAAGGATCTCTTCTCTGGCACCTACTGGTAGTCTGTAGACAACCAATCTACAGACAATCTAACAAATGTGTTGCTTAGCAACCAAAATCCCAGTCCCCATTGTGTCTATAAATTGAGGACTACCTGTCGTACATTTTTATCCATGGTAAAAATAGATGACTGGACCTGATTTAACAACCATTTTGACTGTGGACATTAAGCAAATCTGGCTTTTCTCTTGATATTGCTTGTCAAAAGCAGCTGAGAAGATTGCAATCACATGACTGGGGGGGCAGGGAGTAATGCAACAATTATAATTTTGAAGACAGATTATGTCACTTTTTTCAATACAATCATCACTCCAAACTGTCATTAGACCAAACGTCATTAAGTCAAAGACTTTTGTATTGCATTTGCAAATTTTTGCTCAGTGATCTGCATGGAATTCTTGATTTTAAATGCCTACTAAGCTTTTACTTAATGATTTCAATACTTAAAAGCTGTACTCAGAATTTTAAAAATGAACCCTTTCTTTTGGGTTTCTGGGAAAATTGTTATTATTCACTCATGAAACTATACAAGGCATTTTTGTCCCAATATTTTGATTTCTTTCCATGGTGATTTGTGCACAAGATGACTTAAAATGCATGTATCTCATGCCTACTCCAATCTTCTTTAGTTGTCTCGGTTTTAAACTAGGTTGCCTCTTCTTCCGATGCAATTTACACTGTGAACATACTCTTTCACACTCTACAAACAATTTGATTGCTGATGCAGAGTTATGATCTGTTTTGCAACTATTAGTCCTTTGGGGCTGCTTCAGGCATGGCTCCTACTGACTGGCAACATCACTGTTTTAACTTTGGTTGCAGGATAAGCCAAACATCTGGACTGTGCAGAGGCAGCTGCCTCTGATTGGTGATTCTTCCAGTTTTACGTAAGCTCCTTTATGGACCGGTATGAAACAATATTAGACATTTGTTTACTTTTGTACTCACTTTTGAGTGACAGAGCAAATGCGTGATTCAGAGAGAACAAGTAGCAGTAAAACAACACAAAGAACCAAGGAGAGAGAGTAAAAATGAGCACAAAAGAAACAGTGCATCTTGCAACCTGTTAGCTGGGTTATTTTTATACACAGATTTAGTGTTCTTTCAGAAGACAGCTAGACCCATGTTTAGAAATAGCCAGATAACCAGTCACAGCCATGAAGAACCTATACCTCAGGGAACATGAAAGAAAGCTAAACCTTACATCCCCTATATCCATCCACCTATTAACCCTGCTCACTGCCAGGGTATTTTCCCACTAGCAGCTGAGATGTTTCACTAGCAGGAAAAACAAAGCTAAGAGAATCTACCATTTGATTTCTTGAAAAGTATAAGGATAGCACCAATTGTCAGTTTTATTCCTGAGCAAAATACAGGACACAGTTTATGCCATAATAATTTTCTGAAGAATCAAGGACTGGAGGATAGCACCTTAACATAATAATTAAGAACAGCCTATATTTAATTCGTACCTTCCCCCTTGTTCAAAAACCAGTTACGTGCATTATCCATCATTGTATTCATATTCTGAGAATCATTCTATTTTGGGAATATTTATGTTTTCAATTAATATTTTAACAATTCTTCTAAACAATTTCTTAGCAATTTCCTTGTACAAAATCTAACACTTTCTGCCCATTTTTGGAGTTCTTTCAAGCAGATAAAATTTTATGTCACTTCTGTTTAGTTTGTGAAGTTCATCTAAGTTAAAAGAAAACTAATTATTGGTAAAAATTCAAACAGAAATATTTGATCTTCTGCCAATTAGCCAGACGTCCTATTACATATCCTAATTTAATAAAAGCAATCTTTGAGTATTTGTATTAACAAAAAAAAATATCTGAAGCACACCATATTTTTTAGATTCATAAATGCTTTGTCTTGTATTAACGGACTGGGCTCTGATGCTTTCTCTTGCAGTTTTTAATGGGGACACAATCTGACATTTGTCATTAGAAATTAAAACCTCTACTTTCGTTCCCAAAAATAATATGAAAACCCCTTGATTTTGTATCAACCTTTAATTGCTCAGACATTATTGTTACTTAATGACCAGGAAAATATCCTGTAATTAAAACGATTATCCCAGCCAGTGATATTTGTTTTGCATTCTATGGGGACGGGAGGGTAAGACACGAGAAAACGAAAGCCTTTCGATAGGGGAAAGAGAGGGGGCAAAAAGATCCACCAGCTTTCCATACAGATATGCAAGGACAGTTCTTTTCTGTTTCTGCAGAACAGCCGCACGGTGAGATGTGCAGAGATGAAGGAAGAACGCACGGATAAAGGTGGGGGGGGGCGAAATCACAGGCGAGGCGGGCACCGCCGTCCCATCCCGAGGCATGCTATGCAGACACAATAGGTAGAAGCAAACTGGGGGAGGGGCTGCTTGCGGCGCGTGCGCCGGACAAAGAAGGCGCGCGAGGACAGAGGGTATGGGAGGGGCGACACGAGGAGCGCAGTCAACGAACACCCTCAACGATAAAATTGGCGGGGGGAGGTGAGGCGGACAGACGGAAGGCCAGCCGCCCTTAAATGCATTAGACCCCCCTTATGCAAGCTCGCCCCGCTCAGCCCTTCTCTCACCGTCATAGTAGTAACAGACTTTCTTCTTGCCGCCTCCCTGACTGTACGCCATGAAGCTGCCCGAAGAAGGCTCCGAGATTGGATTCGACTGACCTGGACCACGCCGAACTACCTAGGAAAGCAGCGGCTGCACCGCAAGGCGATGCCGGAGCCGGGGACGGCGTAAGGGACCCGGGGTCCCGCCTCCTTTCAGACGTGAATGGTGTCAGCTGAAGGTACCATTTGAGGAAGAGGGGAGGAAAGGTACCATTTGAGCTCGATTCACGTTCTGATTTTACAAAAAACAAATTTCTGTTTGACTTCACAGTGAACAGTATACAGGACCAGGTTATTTTTTGGGCGTAATCAAAACGATACGAGAATACCTATACCTATCAGAAGAAAAATGTAGGATAATAGGCTAATCACCCTCCTCCTCAACATAGATATTTTGGTATGGTCTGCGTAGTGAAGCGGACCTCTCTCCTCGCTCTGCCCATTTTAAACAGAACGCTTAGAAGGCGCATGCGTAAAAGCTTCTTGGGCTGGGAATACTTTGGGCCCTATACTGAAGTAAATAAAAAGTAATTTTCTCATGCTCATCAGATAGAAAAGAGGACGATTCTGTTCTGAGTTAAAAGATGGTGAGAATTGGATTGTTTATGCTTCAGCTCTAATGAAAAAAAAGGTTTCGAGGCATGCATCTTTGTTTATACTTTTTAAATCCTTTTATTGACTTCATATTTGCATTCTCTTAAAAGTCTCAGAGTATAAGAATTTTTGAAACTGTTTTTGGAGAGCTAGTCCTTTAAGAACCAGCCCAGTAGGTCTGGCCTAGGTAAAGCCAAATGGACGGTAATCTTTTGAATAAAATTAACTTTCCTGTTTTGCCCTATAAATAAGAATTGCCTCTCATCAAAAAACAGGTGATGGCAGCAAGCTTATGGATGGAGAAGGCTACCGACTCTTACGACTTGTCATCTGATAGTTGGATGAAGAAAGAAAAAGTGGAATCAAAGGGAAGGGATTCACTTGTTACTCACTGCAGAAATGGTGGCTTCGCTCCCTCTTCTTTTAAAGTGCAGCCTCCTTGCTCCTATTTACACTGGTTGAAGCTAACACTTGCGCCACTGCGCCCCTTAGGAAGAAATAATACATGCCAAATTGTTGTTTTTGAAAAATATTGTCTTGCAAACGGTTTGGCTTGCCTCCTAGGAGCACTCAGTAAGTCAAATGTTTATGATGGGTAACAAATAGAATACATAAAATTGTGAAGAATGGCATAGTTGTATTGATAAGTAGTGTTATTTACTGTGCTTATTTATACACAATTTAATAGTGCCCCTCAAGAGGCTCTGGGTAGTTTACAAAATGAAAACTATATACTTCATAACAAATACAGCTTTAAAACATAAATGTCAAAATACTACATTTTCCAAACAAGCATTCAATTTAGAACACTCCAAGAAAGAGTATCTTAGCAGCAAGAATAAGGCTCATTCCATACTCAGTAGTATCTCTTGACTATATTCTTTTAATTCTTCCTATATAGGAGAATGGCAAAAACTGATTCCTAAATGTCAGAAGAATATGAAGGCCACCATGGTGAAAAAACAACCAAATGGACTTATAGCATGTAGCGATTAGCAGATGGGATCTGACAGCATCCAATATGTCAGATGAAGCGAAAGGAAGAGACAGACAAAGTGATGCTTGGGAAATGGAGAGGTAGAGATGAGCAAAGCAAATGCCTTGCTGTCTTCCCTGAAC
>JANHZU010003721.1:176432-190737 GCA_032468055.1 Acrochordus granulatus
CTGATGAGACCTGTCCAGTATGGTTGAACCTCTGGCAGAGCTCTCAGCTTCATTAGAGCACACAAGCCCCCAACCACTGCAAGGTGGTGCCTCACTGGGGGTATAGACTATTCCCTTATAATCTATACCCTGGGGGGTATAGACTAGCTCCTTGCAATTGCTCTCCTGATAAGGAAAGGACTTGAAAGGCTCACCCACAAGTACTCCTGAGAGTTGCTCCTCAGGAGGACACACAAGTCAGCTGTCTCTAATGGGTTGAGAACTCTGGCAGATGAAGGAATAGTTATCTTGCTCAAATTGTGGTCCACGATGGATCTTAAGTATACTTTTTGGAAATTGCTGGTTTAATGACTCATTTTTTATTTTTTGTAATAAGCAATAAAAGACTATATATAAAAGAATATTTGTACAAATAGACTAAAGGCCCAGATAAATTTGAAATAAGATTCTGGAAATAATTATAAAGAATCCTTCCCATGGAAAAATGCTTTTCAGTTCTTAAAAAAAGGATAAGACTTAAAAATTAGAGGAAACTAGAATGAATTATAGTTTACAATTAAAGGAGAAGAACATTCAAAAATAAATTACTAATGTGAAATGAAGCAAAATATTTTAACATTGGACATATTAAAGACTTTTTTTTAAATAATGGACCAGCTGTTAATTTTTAGAATATTTTCCTCTCTAAATAGACTGTGTTTACAAAATACCGTGAAAGAGGAACAGATACTACTTAACATGATTGAGACTGATTTGAAAGTGGAATTAAAAATGACAGGCTGCAAGAATAACATGGAAAAGTAAATTATACTGGACATACAAAAGAAATGGCTGATGTCTTAATAATTAAGAGGGTATACAAATATCCCTGACCTGGATAAATTTCCTATGTTGGGTTTACAAAAGAGTCTTGTTAAAGCTTTTTTAAAATGGCCTAATTTCATCCAATTTCCACCAAACTTGACATGTTTTAGAGGGCTTATGTGTACCAAGTTTTCTACTCCTGTAACATATTCCTCTCTCTCTCTGTACGTACAGTTCTATATAGGAGAGAGAAATGGATGAAACTGTTGTTCATACTTTGTTTGAATTGTTCTTCATACAGAAGATCTAGTTTCAGCTGGGAGATCTGAATTGTTGTTTCTTTGAAAATAAGGAGAAGCAGTTACATAACTGGGTAGTCCATGCCTGGATCTGATGCCATACCAGAGAGACAATCTTTCTAAATAAATAGCAATAAAACATTTATGGAAAAAGGGTTTTACAAAAGGAAATATTTAATTTTAGAATCATGCCCAATTATTGTTCTTATTGTTTAAGAGACCCTGCCTTAACATCTACATTTTAATTGGTCTTTGTCCAAACAAATTTCACCCACACCTCAGAACAGAAGTGAACCAGCTATCTTCTTCTGCTTTGAACCCTTTCTGTTTCACTTGTCTTCCAGGGAGGATCTATTTTTGAGTCTCTTGGCTAAAATTCCTGTAGGTCAATAATCTTTACTAGATTATTTCTAGAACTGTCCCATTCTTTAGCCTCAGTCATTTATCTTGCACAGCCTTATTGGCTTTGAGTCCATAAATTCAAATTGTACTGTCATGCTATTATGTCACGCTTGCCACAGAAAATTTCAGAAAGTTCTGTAGTTCTCAGAGAATGACATATTTTATGCATATGATCACCAGTTCAATCTTCAACTTTCTTTTGATAGATAGTAAAGCTGAAAACATATCCACTTGAAGTCCCTAGAAGGTCACCCTCAATCAAGGGAGACAATGGTCAGATCCAATTTACTATATAGCAACATGATTAAACATTAGAATAAAGCTGTGCAAAGAGAACTAAATCACAAAAGATGTTTCCCCAGAATTACAAACATATTTGTTTAAGCCTCTTAAACATGTGGAAAAAAACACAGCAGATGAATGTTTATGACAACCTTTCCAAATGGAGCGTTGACTAATTACCTAAATTCAAAGCAAGTATAGGGTAATGGGAAGCATGATATTTAGTTATTTATCATTCATTAATGGTATAAATACATCTTTCAACAAATCGCAGCTAAATAGTGTTTAATATTTCTTTAAAAACAAAAAAGGATATTCCCCCTCACATTAGTACAAACGTTTACTATTAATTTTTAAAGACAAATGACAGAAAACTCTTTTTTTAAAAATGCCAGTAGAGGGAAGCACTATAAACTGTGAAAGAAAAGCTCTTCACTGTTGAGAAGTAATATCAGAGAAACAAAATGGCATGAGATGGTTTTGAGATTATTCTACAAACATAGTACAAAGTTGAAAGAAATCTATTCCATGGTTGGCAAAGTAACCTAGGATATTTCTTTTCAACCAAGCAGACTACAATCAGGCTTGCCCTTATGAATGTTTTAAAATACGGAACCTGGATTACATTTTGTTTAACAATGCATTTTTGGAATGTAGACTGCAATAGGCAGAATGTATTGTTTTTACTGGAGTTTTGCTTTTGATTGTGTTCTTTTTTTCCCCTTTTCATAATTATTTTGGAACACTATGGTTCAAAATAATGTCTGCATTATTTATAAGCAATTAGAAAACATCATATAGGGAAGGCTATTGTTTTTCAAGGACCTCATTATTTATATGGATCGCAAGAAGAGATAGAGTACCAGCTGGAATTAAATGTATTAGAATGAAAGAGATAGAAACAATTCCAGAGGGTAACAAGATCTAGGAGGCAGGTTGGTTAGCAATGTAGACACTGCCAAGCACTACAGCATCAACATTGCTGTGGGAAGAGCTAAGACACAAATGAGTTCTCTCTATCCTGAGGGGGAAAAAAAGCAAATGCAAGAACTGTTCCTGTTTCACTGATGGAATAAAAATTTTAAAATATCTAGTTCCTTGGTTTGGAACTGCATGCTTTGGCTTCATTTAATGGTAGTTATCATCTTTTAAAATAAATACCTCTAGGACATTGATAGATAAGATGAGTAGATAAGGTGGAATGCTCTGTTTAAAAAGTGCAAATTTAGCAAATTAATCAAAATAAAGAGATCACAAGCAGAGATAAGTAGCCTTTAGCCTTTTATACTTCCTACCTTTGACACGTACACAGTATTCCTAAAGGGCAACTATTATTGGCTTGTATTATTAAAATGAATTTCAGTCTGGCCAGCAAAAGGTGGAGCTGCTACGATACCATGGAATGCTAAAGAAGGTTTAACCACAGTTATGGAGAAAGGATGTCTGGGCTCTTGCTCAGCAAACATATAGAACTTCAAATAACAACAGATTGAAATGATTGCTTGCTGTGCATTTGTGCTGTAGATGAATGAACTGTAAATAGGAGTATTCATAATATAATGTATTTGAGTGTTTAGGACTAGAAGATTACTGATTGGAAGTCTGAATATGAGTAATAAGAAGTAATCTCATTCCATTTTTTCAACTGGTTCCCAGCCACCGCCACCTCCTCTCCCTCCTCCTTTCTTTCTCTTCTTCCTCTTTCCTCCCTTCCTTCTTCCCCTTCTTGTGTTTTTCCCATCAGTGCATGGTTCGCTTTTTTTTTCAGATAGACCAAGTGTTGATACATTGGTTGCAACAGAAATTGACTGACCAGCTTGTCACTGTTTCTTTTGTATGTTTTCTTTTTTGCAATTAATAAGAAGAGTGCATGTTTATACATTATATACATATAGACCTTATTACTGCTATGTATTCATCCTCTTGAGAATCACTATAGGAAATGCTGTGAATTCCAAATTTTCAAATGGGATCTTCCTCTCTGTTTCTCATTCAGCATCTGATGTTACGCATGCATTATTTAGCATAGCACCCTACTGTTACATTACTTAGTACTCTCCTATGGTTCCATATTGAAAGAATTACCGTACAGATATTCATTTTCCATTTGCAGTTACCAAACTTGGCAGAAAACCAGTTAATTCTGCCTCTCTCATTTAAGGAAGTTCATGACTGAGACAAGAACAAAACAGTATTGTGATCCAGAATTGTAATGATTTTTTAAATCTAGCAATTTCAGTGGAATATGTCAGAGGAGGTTTATATAAGAAAAAGAAGCCTTTTTCTGTTACAGGTAGAATAAAATTTTCTCTTCTTTCATTCATAGCATAAAATTGTCACTCATACCTTGTATTATCATATTCAGTGTAATCCCTGCTAACAGAAGACATTTTCCTTCAATGGCTCCTTTTTGAGTATTCTGACCCAGCACTGTGCAGATGTACTTGTTTCAATGCTTTCACTTCACAGGTATGAAGAATTATCTAGACATTTCTTTTCCAAGGAATATAATATACAGGTGTACCAAATATCAGGCCCCCATAGACAATGCATTATGGAAATTATATTAAAATTTCAGATTGAGTAGCATTTTCTTTTAAACAGTTCTTCCTTATTTCACATCAAATTAATGTGAAGTAAAATTTTATATGAACAAAATTAATAAAATATATCATGAGTTGTCAATAGGCCTGTCTTTTGGTATACCCTGTAAACATAGAAATCCTGCTTTTTTTTGGTTGATTTCATCTTTTGCCACTCCTGTATGCTTCCTTCTTCTTGTCCTAACCTTGCCTTGCTCTGTCACTGACACTGAAAAGTCTCTGAACATCTACTTTTTCTCTGCCCTCAAATAATAGTGTTTGTATCAAGGGAGTTTTGTTCCAGTTCACAGTTCACAACTGTGCCAACTGTGCCAGTCACTCATCGGGATAGAAAAATAATTTTTATTATCCCAAGCTTTTGGATTCTGACTAGAATCCAACCTCAGGGAGTGTTAAGAAGCAAATCACTACAACATACACTGTAAAAAACTCACAATCATTGAGTAAGCGCTGGCCCATGGTTCTTTAGTACTTCATGCACTTAGTCTCCCACCCTTTGCTCCCCACACCACTTACAAGACTTAGTAGATCTTAAACATCTTAAAGCTGTAACCAAGTAAATGGGAG
This sequence comes from Acrochordus granulatus, assembly GCA_032468055.1. NCBI lineage: Eukaryota > Metazoa > Chordata > Lepidosauria > Squamata > Acrochordidae > Acrochordus > Acrochordus granulatus. The sequence goes on from JANHZU010003721.1 coordinate 181,390, forward strand.
AGAACCAGACAGAAAGAAAGAAAAAGAGGGGAGAGAGAAGAGGGAGGGAAAAGTGAAAGGAAAGGAGAAAGTTTATTATAGTGTGTGTTGTAGTGGTTTGCTTCTTAACAGTCCCTGAAGATGGATTCTAGTCAGACTCCAAAAACTTGGAATAATAATTATTATTTTTCTATCCTGGTGAGCGACCATTCTTTTATACTGAATGCACCTGGGGGTCGTCAAATCTTTTCCACAACTGAACTAATTTTCTTTTTTTCTTTACTCCTCTCCAAAAAAACCCCCCATGTACTGTAAGATGAAATAACTACTTCTCTTATCTCTTGAAGGTCCTAAAATAAGGCTTATTTCTAGGGGCTTGAAAGATGGTTTAGAATATGAAGGATGGGATAATCTTTGATTGATCTTGGTCTAAATACCTCAGAAACTGGCCTTGGAACTGAATTGAGAATGATTATTGTCCAATACCAGGCTAAGTATTGTGAGCTGTTACTAATTCAGGGTCTCAGGCAGATATTTTTTTCCTTTGCTTTAACATTAATACCAAAGGCTTCTAAGATGATTAAGAGTTTCCAGATTTCTGTAACAATCAAGGGGTTGAGTCACTGTGTTCCTGGCCAACTTGATAGTTTTTAATTGTGGCAGAGCCACAATTTTTTAGCTAGACTTCTGTGTTTTATAGGAAGGGATACTATTCACTATCAGTCACTCAGTCTAGTAGTTTATGCAGTTGGTAGACAAGTGGTGGGGTAGAATATTATGCTGAAGTTCTCAGTGTTTTTTTCAGTCTTGTATATTTCCATACATTGAAGAAATTTGGTTCCAAGAAGATATTAAATTATAGTAATTCTAACTTTTATTTTTGCAATTTAAAAAAGCCTACAGATTCACAGTAAATATCTGACTTTCATGAATTTCCAATATTTATATTTATATTGAAAATACTATTCCCTCACCAGGAGAATTCCTTATACAAAATCCATAATTATGTTATACTACGAGGGACTTCAAACATCCTTGCCTTACTCCTTGCTAAAGGTTCAACTCTTTCTTGCATTTTTATCATCATGCTTTATCATCTTCAGCAGCCAACCTTCAATTTCACATTCATGCAAAACACTCCGTAATTCAATTCCATCATATCATACTCATTCTCTAAATCAATGAATCTCCAATACATTTTCTTTCATACAATCATATCCATTCTCAGTGATATGTAAAAGAACAAAAATATGATCTGTGCAGCCTCTTTTCAGCATAAAGCCATACTGAACTTAACAAATTTGCCCATTATCACCTCTTGAAACCTTTTTATCAGACCACTCCCCTGAGCATACTTAACAAACTAAACCTCCAGCGGTGTTGTAAAAGTGAACAAGAAAGAATTCTTCCAGTCTTCAATATGCAGCCTCACACATGTTAATCAAATTGTACAGCTACTTTGTAAAAGTCTTCCTTTCCACCTCTTAACTTTTCACCAGTTACACCATCTTTACCTGCAACCTTATCATTTTTCAACATTTTCACAGCATTTTCATGTGATTTCTTTTCATCATTTTTTTCTTGGACACAGACACATCTAGAAGTTGTTTCAAATTCATTTGCTTGAGATACAACTAACTAACATTTCTTCACTTCAGTTGCATCCCAAATCACTTTTGCACTTTTACATTTAATTCCATTTGCTCTTCTGGAAGTTCCTTTTTAGTCTTCTTCATCTCCTTTCAAAAATTTGTTTTATTTCTATAAAAAAACGTTGCATTTTCTCCACTCTTTAAATCTTAACTTTCCCTTACTTTCTTTGACTATATTCTTGGCAACTGTTTTTATCCTTTGCATACATTATACAATATCCATCTTTCATCCTTAGCTTTTTGCAGCAATCATTCTCTTATATGCATTTTTTTTCTCATTTGCAGATACTTTCATTTCATCATTCTACCAAGCATCCTATTTCACACTTCACATTTGCATATGATTGTAATTCCTATGCTACATGATGCTAACATAATTCTTTTCACACTATTCCAAGTAGCTTTCACAAAGTCTTTATGACCATTTTTCTTTTGTGGGCATTTGTAGCAACTGGGAATTTGTCAACCTGTCAAAAGCTGCATCATGACATCACAAGATAAGTCCAAAAAGGGTGGGGTTTATGGTTAGGATGTTCTAGTATATGTTCTGCCCATGCCACAGATGCCAATTCATTCTCTTGAAAGAGTAAAAACTTCAAAAACTTTATCATATAAAATGAATGCTTCTACTTCCTGTACTCATGCTATCACTCTTCTTCCTTCATGATAATTTTTTCTCTCAAGATTCTATCAAGATTGATACTAACAAAAATGATTTGCCTCACCTTCAGAACTTCTCATCGCTCCTGTATCCTTCACTAATTCTCTTAGCGAGTCGATCTTTCCTCCCTCCCTCCATCCCTCCCATTTATATATATCCCTTTGCTAAGCATCCATAAAAACAGACTGTATTTTTTTACTTTCAAAGTCAAATAACATATCTGTTTTTCTTTCTTTAATTTGTAAATCATATTTAGTATCATTCCTCTTTACACCCTTTTGTTGCCCATAACAATTTAAGATTTGGTCAGTTTAGTATTTCAGCTAACTACTGATAGAAAGTGTACAAGAGAACTAGCCTTAGTTATACCCATGGCTCATGCAGCATTTCCATTAATGTTTAAGGACAGTAACAATAAGTTTTGGCACATTTAGGCCAATGATCTACAAGTGCAACAAAAGTCCAGTTTTAATTTAAGCCTTCTTGCTTTACTTTATGCAAGCTAGGACCTCTATTCTAGAGGCAACCTATTATTGCATGCACTCCACGGACGTAAAATATTTTTCATAACTGATCACCCTAGTAACAGATCTTATATCTCTGTAAAAGTTATTTGCTGACTTTATCTCTCTCATAGTGGAATTTAGGACCTCCAAAAATTGGAATATTTTGTATGTTACCATGTCTTCTTTTACATATGCACAAAGAGTAGCATTTGTATAAATACCTAACAAACACAGAAATAAAAGGATCTGTCCCAAGATATGATATGAACACAGAAAATACTGTATTATACTCCAACATAACAATACATTATTTTTAAAAACAGGATATATCATGTGAAACTCTGGAGTGATGGAGTACATGCAATAATAGGTAGCTTCTAATTAATCTGTATTTGGAAAAATGCTTCCAATGTTCAAGAATGAGACTTGTATACATTTTGTGAGAATAACTATCAGATTCCAGTTTTTATTCTGCTCCTGTTTTATTGTTTAAATAAAAGCTCTTAAAAAAAGTTTGCTTGCTATTTTGTGATACAAAAAGTTTCCGTAGTAGACCAAGTACAATTTTGTATTTGCTTGGCAATCCAATTGTTTTACCACAATTTAAAATGTTATTTACCAGTTTGAGATTGAAAAGTTCATCTTGGTTTAGTAATGAAGTTTCAGTTTAGAAAATAACACTTTAAATTTTCCACATTTAGAGACATTTGCGGGAGAAAAGCCAAAAAAGCCAATATGGTAGTTGTGATTGTGCAGTTGAAACTCTGCCCCCATTTCTTTGATTTGCTCAAGGACACAATTCTAGTGGTTAAGGAAATAGTCTAGAAAGGAGGTCATAAATTCTAATCCTGCCTTACTCATGATAGCCAGCTGGTGACCTTGGACCAGTCATTCTCTCTCAGCCCAACTCACCTCACAGGATTGCTGTTGTGGGGAAAATAGGAGGAGGAAAATGTGTTAAGTATGTTTGCTGCCTTGAGTTATTTATAAAATCATAAAGGCAGGATACAAACAAATAAATAAAATGTGTGCTTTGATTATGTAGTCATAGCCATCATCGAGACATTTTTTGTTGCCACACAGAATTTGTAAGAATGCATGGAAGGAAGGAGCCCCATGTTTTCCTGTAATGCTCAACTCTTGAAAAGGCTGTATTTAGAATCCAGGATTTCCTAAACAACATAAGATGAGGAAAAACTGCTGGGGGAAGGATTAATATTCAAAATTTAGTGGAGATAGACATTAGCAATTTACTTTCTCAGACAGCATCCCACAAATCTTTATTTAAACCTTCTTTTCCATGTTTTAGAAATGACCACCCCAGCACATTTTGACCACGTCTTCTAACCTTTATATTCAGTGAATAGATTTACTCTTTGAATAATGTCATAATGTTACACAGAGCTAGAAAGAATTAAATGATATTCATTTTGTGTTGATAAATTTGATCTTTTGGGAATTGCTAATGATGTACGGAACCTTTCTAGGTTACCAGTCTGAACAATGTCCATTAATATTCAGGTCAAAGAATGCACTGTCTCACACCCTTTCCCTGGCTTGAGTGATTAGTTTTCATTTTATAGAGAATGCTATGAGGGAAGAAAGGAGGGAAGGAAGGAAGACTTTCTCTATATATACCAAGAAAGGTGCTTAATCCACAAGTCAAATATCTCTGAGTTTGTTCACTGGATATGAGGAGGGAGGGAAGGAAAAGAGAAACTAAGTATAAATAAAAAGGTTTAGTAAACATTTGCAATACATAAAAGTAATTTTGTGTTTTTAAATACAGTTTGACAGGAGAAGAATCACAATATCTCAATAGTATTTAAAACTAGTTAATCTTCAGTGTTGCTATAAAAATCATGAATGCTTAACTGAAAACTTAAACAGACCTTGAAATAACATTAGACATGTAAATTAATATATTTAAGTTTGTGCAAAGTGTGTTTCCCTCATCACAACCCATTGTCAAGAGCTGAAAAATGAAGACAGGAGATTGTCAAGAAAATATTAACATCTCATTATTGAAACTTGGTGATAGATGAGAGGTTAATTCTATGTCTGTGTAAGTTGAACAAGTTTACATTAAAACATATCATTGTAGTTGTTTTATTTAAAAACCACAAGATATACTGGCTTAAAATGATGAGAAATGTGAACCACTTTTATTGAAATTATCCTTAACTGAAATGAAGTTTACACTTTTGAAAGATAGGAAGGTGAAATAATAAATTCTATGATTCTAAAAATCTGAAATATGTAAAGTTATACTGAGACTTGGAGATACAGTATGTTTACAGCTGACAATGATACGCTTCCAATTAGTTTTGTGAGAGTGACATTTATTGACATTTATTTAACTCTCCTAATGCACTCTTATATACAAGAGCTTTCCAGTTAAATGCATGAATTCACTTCACCTCAAAGAAAAACTGAACCCAAAGTTGAATTTAACTTAATTCAGTTTTCATTATTATAAAATTAATGATATATCACACATATTGCAAGATGGGGGACAGGAATGGACACCAAGTACAGAGCTTCCAGCAATCTTCCTAACTTCTTGTTTCCCTGAGGAAGCTTATAAGACCATGATGGAGTGGGGACTTCTTCTTTCCCCTCCCTTTCCCCCCATATGATGATACATTGCTGCCTGCACCTCTTGTTGCTGGAACAGTGGTTGATGCAGCTTGGCTAGCAGTTTGACAACGGCAGTGGCAAGACAGGATTGCAGTTGATGAGGCCAGGAAGGCTGGAGTTGGGTTCAGGATGAACCATTTGAGCCACTTGTTGCTGGGAGTAAGGTGATGGAGCTCCTTGTTTGGGAGAGTGGTTATAATGGCTGCACCAATAATTTGGCAGAAGCAGTGACAGCAGTGACACAGAATTGCTGGCTGATGAGACACTGGAGGGCTAGAGCCAGTGTCAGGGCCAAGACTGAGGCCAGAATGAGACCAGAATGATATTAGGGGCAACTAGCAGCTGAGCTGCAGAACCCCACTGTGGAACTGAGCAAGGTTTGAGAGCGGCTGCAATATGATGAGCTGGTAGCAGCAGCCAGGATGGAACTGGGTGAGCTGAAGGTGGCCTCACAACACTGGCTACCCTAAAATTATTGAGAAAAATCAGTGACAGAGAGTGCAGGGACTAGATGGGGCATTGATGGGGATAGAAGTTCAATGACTTCCAAAGCAGTTGAGAGTTGACTCAGGGCAGGATCCAGAAGTGATTTGGGTTGATAAGGGTGGTGATTTTGAACTCCCACCCTGAGTGAGAGTCAGGTGAAGAGACTGGATTAGTGTGCCATCCCCTTTCTGGCCATTGAGAGAGACAGGAGGCAGGTCATGTGTATGTGGGGGGATTAGTGGGGTGGGCACCCTGTTGGTGCTGAGTGTATAAGCTTACATGCTGTGTGGGCTCCCTTTCTCAATTGTATTCCCCAAGGTGTTTGTTGGAGTATATGAACAAGGGGATGGTGAATTCATCCTTTCTTAAGGTGGGAGAAAGAGGATAACTTTGGGAGACCAAGGATAGCACAGGGTATTCCAGTGGTGATGGGGAGGGATTGTTATGGGAGCCAGATGGCAGGCTGTTACAGGGGAAGATGCCCCCGATGTATCGGTGGTGCATTCTGGCCCTCTGAGCTGATTCCCAACTCCTGACAGCAGATCCTCAGAAGTCCTGAGGTTTGGCTGCTACTGGTGAATGCCAAGTTGGTAAACAACAAGATTTCCCTCCCCTCCCTGTCCTATTAGGAAGGAACAAGCCAATCTGGCATGCATCACCAAGACCTGGCTGACACAAGAAGGGAAAGTCCCCCTCTCAGAAATATGTCTAGCTGGATTTAGGGTTTGGGACCAGCCAAGACCTCATGGTAGGGATAGGGGGTGGCCACTGTCACTCAGGTATCTGAGCTTAAGGGACATGCTCCTCAAGTATCTAGTTGTAAGACCCTATTCTAAAGCTGGATTTGTGGGATCAGTTGGAATTGTTCCTTCTGTTGCAGCCTCCCTATTGCATAGCAACGCCATGCCTGAGCTGCTAGAGGCCTTCTTAGGATTGACGGTGGAGTTCCACAGGTTTATGGTCCTGGGGGGCTTCAATCTGCCATTCCTGAGTTTGGCCTCCGAAGCATCCCAGGAGTTCATGACTACTCTGATGGCCATGGGTCTATCTACCAAGGCCCAACTTGGTCACATGCCAGATATGATTTTCTTGTTGGAACAATGGCAAAATGATCTGGTAGGATATTTGGCTTTATCTCCCCTGTCATGGTCAGACTACACCCTGGTATCCATGAGATTCTCTTATCTTTATTTCTGGATGTGTTAGCACTATCCCAGACAGACCCGGTGCACAACCTGGGAGTTCTCCTGGATTCACAACTCTTGCTTGATGAGCAGGTGGCAGTCATGGCGAGGAGTGCCTTTGTGCAATTTCATGTTTTGCTCCAGGTGCACCCAGGCTTGGATTGGAAATCCTTGCACTCGGTCACCCAGGCCCTAGTCATCTCTCACTTGGACTATTGCAATGTGCTCTACGTGGGGCTACCATTGAAGAGCATTTGGGAGCTACAGCTGGAGAGGAATGCAGCTGCATTCAGAGTAATATGATATTGAGGTCATCTAAAATAATAAACTTTAACTGTAAGAGACACTGGAGGGTCAGAGCTGGAGCCAGGACTCAGGTGAATAATTTGAACCCCTTGTTTCTGGAGGCTGAGATGGCAGCAGGGGCAGCAGTAGACCCAGTGGCATACTTAGGTAGAATCAGATCTGATTGAAAACAGCAGCAACAAATGACATGAAAACTAATTTATACAATGTGTATATTAAGCAAAAGACTGACAATATTTAAAGAATGTCTTGAATAATGAAAATAATGAACAATGAAAATTGTCATTAGTAATGAACAGCATTTATTTTACATCTTCTTCCAACTGATGATGATGATAATCATGATTAGAAGCTGCACAAGGATGGTGTGATGTTCACTTAATTTTAAGTAAATATAGACAAGACACTAATGTGGAGTTGGGTGGGAAGATGTGACCAGAATGGATATTCTACATACACTAACAAATTTTGGCTGTCAGAGAAGTATCTTTTTAATTATTGTTTAATTTTGTATTGGGAGAAAATCTGATAGAAGATGGTAGGTAGATGTCTAAATATTTTATTTTTTGCAAAGCATTTTATTATTATTATACAGTCATTCAGATGCTTAGACATTTTGGTCCACCTATAGAGTCCTTCCCAAGGACCTGGGAGAAGTAGATGCTATTCTTTGATGGTATCAAATATATTACTGCAGGATATAAGCTGTTCCAAGTAATGCTGCCTTTTGCATCTGACTTATGATGATTTGTCAATGCTGGTGGTATTCAAATGGTGCTCCAATTATTTTAGGATTGCACTCAAAGCCTCTATCACCATTGGTATAACCTTTGCTTTCTTTTGCCACAGTCATTCTATTTCTATTTGCATGTCTTTGTATTTTGTGATTTTCTCCAGTTCTTTCTCTTCTCTTTTGCTGTCTCCAGGTACTGCCACATCCACTGTCCAGACTTTTTTATCTTTCTTATTGATAGTTGTTAAGTCTGGGGGGTTATGTGGCAGGTGTTGATCTGTCTGAATTCTGAAGTCACAAATCTTGTATTACATTCTTTATTCCATGGTCCCATCAGTTCTTGCTTGCAGCCAGATGGTATTTCTAGCAGATGTTCCAGTGCACCATTGTTGCTACTTTATCATGCTATTGTTTGTAATCACTCTCTGCCAACTTCTTGAAGCAGCTAACTGGATGGTCCACTGTTTCTTCAGCTTCTTTGTAGAGGTGGTATTTGCTGTCTGTTGCTGTCTTCTCAATTCTAGCCTTGAATTTGTTCTTAATGCTTGGTCTCGTGCAGCCCTTCTGTCTCTTTCTTCAATTTTCTTGTTCTTAGCCATTGCCAGGTCTTGTTATTACAGTGGAACCTCACAAGACGAGCACTTCACAAGTCAAGATTTTCACAAGATGAGCAAAAAAAATTAATAGAATTTATTCCACTAGATGAGTGGCGACTCACAAGACAAGCAAACTTATGCAACATCAGTCAGCACGCTCTGTATTTCCCGTTCAGGCAGCAACCGCGCGAGAGTTTTGCCGACGCTACCACATGCAGTTTACTACATTCCTGTCTATGGGCTGTACTGTGAGACGTTGCTGAGGGTGAAAGCCCTTTTGCCTAGAGCAGTGGCGGCAGCAGATCCTCCGAGCCAGCAGCAGCCGAGGCCAGAAGCTGCCTCGAAGCAGATCCATAAGTGCTGGTTAATTTGCTCTATTTCTGCTTTATATTGCATGCTAATCATTGTTACTTGTTTCACATATTAGGGACAATCATTTCTACATCAAATTCCATTGAAAATGATTTTTTGGTGAATATTTTTGGGGGTGTGGCATGGATCGTCTGACTTTCCATTGTTTCCTATGGGAAACCCCGTTTTGCTTTAAGAGCATTTCACACTAAGAGCAGTGTGATTATTTGAATGGATTAGTCTTGTGAGGTTCC
>JANHZU010003721.1:190837-203458 GCA_032468055.1 Acrochordus granulatus
TAAATATAACCGAACACACTGTTCATAACAGTACATATTGTAAAACAAAGATACAAACCCTAAGTGAAAAGGGAATAAAAATAGCCAGCTCTGCAATGGAACCATCTAAGCATGTCTTTGGTTCCATGAGACCCCAGGCCTGATAAAATGACAAGCTGTCGTGTCACCACTGTCCCAAGTCAGGCTCTGATTGATTTGGGATAGGCCCGTGGCTGCTCTAGAAGTTATGAACCATTGAAATGCCTCATACCCCATTCCTAGGGAAGGCAGTTTAAAGTCCCCCAGAACCATAAGTCTGAGGAACTCCATCCCCAACCCAGAAATGAAGCCAAGGACTTCAGGCAGGAATGTTGCTATGTAGCAGGAAGATTGGTACAACAGCAGCAATCCAACTGATCCCTAGAGCCCAGCATGATGAACAAGGTCTCACAACTGGGGATCTGTGGTGCAGCAACCCTGCCACAGCCCCAGCCCAACCCAACTTTGATGTCAGGCTCAAAGCCTGGCTAGGCAAATTTTAGAAAGGGCAACCCCCCTCTTCCAAACCCAGGTCTTGGTAATATGTGCCAAGTCGGTCCTCTCATCCATAATCAATGGAGGAGGGAGGCCTTGTTATAGACCAACCTGGCATTAAATATCAGCATTAAATAATATCAACTATTATTCCCATGCAAATCTCTAAAAAGCTTCTTTTATTACCTGTAGTTCTCATTTCAGACACTTGCTTTAAGGCTCCTCGTTTCCCCTTTTTTCCTCTTCTAAAACAAAGACTCTCTGTATTTTCTCTGCTTCTTACATTCTTACTCTTTCCATATTCTCTTTGCCTACTCTGTGCAACATGTTTTTTTTCTTTTTCTGTGCTTTATACAATACTTTCCTCTCATCCTTATTTTTGAAGTATTTTCGGATTCATATTTTGCTTTTCACTCCACACTTTTTAAATAATAAAGTCAAATTTGATTAATACCTTATTTAGAGATTGAGATTTCTTTTTGAGCAGCAAAAGCCAGAATTTAAACAATAATCCTCAAATAAGAAACAGCTTTTCAAAAACTGCTTTCCTTTCTTGCTATACTTAATAGCTACTCAAATTGTTTTTAACTTAATTCAAAATCTGATGATGATTATGATGTTTCCTTGTTGGGTAATGAAATATCTGCTAGCAATCCAAGCTCAAAGAGCACCAAGAACTCCACAGTCAATTCAAAATATTGGGTGGCAATTGAAGAAATTGCTTTTTTCTAAATTATTAGCCTTTGCTTAATTACAATAATGTTGTTGTCATATACCCTAACTACTTCTGTCTCCAAGGGACTGGCGTGTAACAATAGTATAAAGTTATTCCAGTGTCTAATTAAGCTTTTCTTTGAGGATTAATATGGCATATCACATCAGTCCTGTTACACCCAGAAGTTTTAATTTTCACCTCATCACTGTAATCATAAAACACAATTCTGCAGATCAGAGTTGCTGAGTATTTGAACTAATTGTCCCATTACAGCATTGCAGTCCAATGAGAGGCTACTGTCTTCCCCGGGTTACATTGCCCCCATAAAAAAAATGAGAGAGAGAAAGAGAGAGACAGTGTCAGGGCTATACTACAACAGTGCACTAATTCTTAGTTCTATTTAATGTTTTTCTGCCTCTAAGAGTCCAACCACCAAGCATCCTGTCACCTAGCTGACTTTAAAAAGTAGCAGCTGTGTGCAGAATAGATGGTTTTAAAGAGTCAGATTAGTCTTTTGCAGCAACCTAACAGATAGACATACGTATCATGAACATAGTTTTTTTTACCCTCACTCTCAAAAACCTGAAAGCATGTAAATATTCCTATTTCAGTATCATATTCCACATATTTTCTTTATTGGAATTTCCTCCTCTCTTCTAAATGCTGTTTAGTAAACAAGGATACTTGTTGATACTGACATATAACAGATACAACATAAACAGATGTCCTTTAGAAGCAAATTTATTTTGAATAGGAATATCGCTCACTACTGATTTCCTTATTTTTGAGAACTGTCCACAGAATCTAGATAGCCTTATATATTATTACATTTTCAAAATCTCTTAGGCAGTTGAGTTGAAATAAAATGAGATAGATTATTATCATATTAATGTTCAGCCTTTACTTTGAAATTTTATGAGCCATTATACAGCTCCAAATCCCTTCATACAATATAAACACAAGCCAATTCTCAAAAGGTCTTGTCCTGGGGTTGCTAAAATACAGCCCCTACTCCAAGATGTCTTTCTGGTTATCCATAGGGCTTCCTTCTTCACTCTTCTAAACTTCCTGAAGCAAAGTTTTTAACATATATTGTGCAGGTTGTTTTAGTGTTAATGTTTATTATACTGTAGGTTGCTGTTAAATAACATAAATGTCATGTTAGTTTTATTGCATTGATCTGTAATTATTTTATTGCATTGATCTGTAATTATTTTCTGTTTGTTTTGGGAGGGGTTGGCATCACGCCTTCACTTATATAATTATTAATATCATTAATAGTAGTATTATTTCTGCAAAGTATTAAAACAGAAATTCTAGATTGTATTGCATTTGGGGAATGAAGTTTCATTGTGTATTTTACTGTTCTGTAATTGTTTATATTTAAGCTGCTGACTACAATATACTGATTAATACTGCTCATTTTATATGATATTTTACCATGTTACTTGCATTGTCATTTTTATTCATTGTACCATGTCATTTTATTGTACTGATTATGGATATAATGTAAACTGCCAAGAGTCTCCTCAATTGCAATGAGTCTAAATTATCAAATCTGCTGCAGGAGACATCTCTTATTCCTCAAACAAATTCTTAGGGCACACTGGATGGGGGTAGGATAAACTTTGGCAACATGCATATTTATAAACACTGCATGTACTGTATGGATGCAAGTTAAATATGTTAGTGATTGCAAAAGGTGAGGATTTACTTAGAGTATTTCCATAAACAAGATTGATAAAATAACCACTCTTCATCACTACAAGGGTGGAAGACTGACTTGGCTAACCCACCCAAAGATGGATTGGATATTGTGGATTCAATTCTGGAGCAAGGAACTCATTAGAAGAGTAGATAGATTTGGCTCCAACCCTCTTTGAAATTAGCCTTTAGGTATTCAGAAGAACTCTATGACCCAATAGGGTAGGTGGCAGAAGACTCATTTAACTTAGATATGGCATAACAAACAGAACTAATCTGAGTGCCTGTATTGCGCAGATAAGTACAGAAAGGAATTATTTTCTGCAGAAATCTGCAGGTTCCCATTCAGGAATTTTGAGCTGTGATAGAAGACACATTTTTTCTCAGCCTCTGAACTTGGGATCAGAATCTTTTTAAGCCCACTGCAATCCTTTCAAGCTCAATCCTGAGCTTGCTGGCAATATTTTCTCACATATTCAAACTGATCTGGATGCTGCTTTGTACTGGGAGAGGGAGGTATTGAGGTATTCCTGTTATGCAGTTAAATTGGATCAGTTTCATGTATGTTGAATGAGACGATCCATCATCTGTCCCATTTATCTTTATGCAACATGACTTGTACCCTCTGGCCAGGTAGTTCTGAAAACTGCTTGGTAAATGTTGTTTATTTGAGGGATGGGAAGATATCTTTTGTCCATTTCTTACAAAGTCCACCTTTGAACTCTCTGACATGGACACTGCATGCCAATGTCTAATCTTCTGTGTTGGGTATGGCAATCAAGAAGGTGGTAGCTTCCCAGCTTCCAACAGCCTTAGACTGAATAGTTTGTTTGGATTCATTTCAAACAGACTTTTGGACATACTGTGGAATAAAGGCTGCCTTGATCAGCCTCATAGATTATCTTCATCTGAAGAGAGAGAGGTGGAATGGGACACTATTCTCTCAATGGGACACAAAAGATTTTTTGACACAAATCTCTCAATAGCTTTTGATACCAGTGATGGGATTGTCCTAGATTGATTGGCAGTCTTGGGAAATGGAGATCCTCCTTTGCATTGCTTCCACTCCTATCTATCAGAAAGTTCTTGGATATTGTAGGGAACTACTATTCCAAAAAGACAGCTTATCTAAGGGATCTGTCAAGATTTCATTTTTTTTCAATATTTTTTAACTTGTACATGACACCATTAGAAAAGGTCCTAAGGACATCTGGAGCTAAGTGTTCTCAATATACTGATGGTTTTAAAGGCCACTTTTCTTTGGCAATGTCAACAGGCAATTCAAGGTATTCTAGAGGGCATTTTATACCAGTTGTGAAATACTGTCAGTTTATTTCCAGATACCATAACAAGGTGTTTTTTATTATTTTAAGGCCTTATATTCTTGGCTCAGGACATTTCAGAAATGTCTCTTTCTGTAAAATTCCTAGTACCTACAAATACTAAAATAATTTTGAAAAGTTTGCCTTTAACCATAGCCAGCCCATCATACTGGCATTAGGTATCAAATGTTTTCTGTAGTTATACCGTTTGTGGAACTTACTTCCCAATATAATATGGAATGGTTTTCAAACTGTGGGCTGAATCCCCCCACCCTGTGTGTGTGGGAGTCCTAAACAGTTTAGAAGAGGGTCCACTGCACAGATACACAACCATACCAACCAGTAATAATTCTCACTCTCAGACCTTTGACTATTACAATATTTACCAACCGATTTCCTACTTGCTTTATTTTCTTAGTAAAGGCACAAGGACTCAATGAACTGCCAATAGTTTTATTAAATTATGTATGTTGCAGAACATTACAGTATCATATAAAATGTTTAAATTTATCTATTGTACTCTATCAAGAAGTCTATAAAGGTTTGTAATTTGATGTATGCCAAACCCCACATAACTGGCAAACCAACAAAGCAAAAAATACATGAATTTCTTTAATGCCAGTCTAGACTAAAAATATAATTTTGAAAACAGGTAAGAATTTCCAGCCAGATTCACAGTGAGTTAATTAAGGTGAGAAACCTTTGCTTCCTAAAGCCTTTACAATTTAGACTCTTTTGCCTTTTTTCACCTAAATTGGACTTCTTCTCTTCCACTTCCTTTCTACAGTTTTTCAAAGTTTAAAGCATAATGAATTTCATGGACAAAACTCTAATTTTTGCATTGTATAACAACTGACAAATTCTACTGAGTCCATGTCAAATACCAGGGTTAGAAATAGATTTTTATTGCCTTTAACTTTCAAGCCCCCCTCCCCTCTGGAGCTCATCCTCAGAGGATAGAAAAACTATACACACACACACACACCACTGTAATCCACAAACCACAATTGCGAACTGAATATCATACTGCAAGCTCTTTAAATGGCTGGTCAATTTCAAATGCCTGTTGGCAATATGTGTATAATTCCTTAATATTAGACTTACTTAGGCAGTTGCTTGTCCCGTCATACAGTTTGGCAAGCAATGTCTTTGTGACCAATTCTAATGGGATTGACAAAAACAAAGATGTTACATCGAAAGACACCATTATTTCTTCAGATGTGATCCATCACTCCTTTAAATCAGAAAGGAATTTTAGTGCTGATGTCACTGTAGTGTTTGAAATTTGTGTCAGGAAGTTCAGTTTGCTTGCTAAAAACTTTGCCAGGTTATAACCTGGACTTCCCCTCAGATTCACTACTGGTCTCGGAGGATGTCCTCTTTTTATGTATTTTGTTAGCCAGTAAAATCTTGCTTCTGTGGGGCACATAGCAAACTACTCCCTCAGTGATGACCACAGTGTGTTTTAGCCTCCTTAGGTGTGTCTCCCACCACTGATAAAAGCCATTCATTTTACTGGGTTGTACTTGTCTATATGATGTGTGATCATTCAATAATGTGAGGGCCTTACTACTGTAATCCTCCTGTGCCATGATCACTGTGGACCTTCCTTTGTCAGCTGGTGTTATTGTGATGATTTCATGTTTCTTTAATGTTTGTAAGGCCTGTTGTTGGGCGGGAGTGCTCACTGGTCTATGCATAGTAAGCATTGTTGACACTTTCTGTCTAATTAGATGTTTAGTGTCCCCATCCACCTCAATCTTGGTTAGTATACCCTCAAAGGCCACCATAAGGTAGCTTGCGGTAGCACCGTGGTGTTATATCCTGCTCCTTATCCCAATAATTCCAGCTCTTGGTCACTAAATTTTGTATCCATATAGTTATGCATGAGGGTGGTATCAATAGGTGGTCTTAATCCTTGCACCTTAACCTCCAAAAGTTTTTGTTTATTTGTTTGCACTGAGTTATCTCTGTTACAGTCATGGCTAGTTGTTCAGTAATGTCATTGCCACAGTTCTTAATACAGTCTGCCTTTGATCTTTCTATGATGTTATGGTATTTGCGTATATACTGGTGGCAGTCCTCAATCAGCACCTTAATCATATGCCTGGTGAAAGTCTTCATGACCCACCTCCCCAATCTGGTGTTGATTGGCACATGGTAACTCAGGGATTTTGGTTGTGTTCCTTCACATATGTAGCTGTGTAAGAATCACAATTGCTTGTAGGTAGTTGCTTGCCTTACAGCAAAGTCTTCCCACCAGTGTGCTGGCTTAAGCGCTGAGCACCCAAACGCTTTACAAATGGTGGTGAAAATCTGACTCCCAGGTTTATATTCCATTGAGTCCATGTTGAACAATGGAGATAAAAATATATTTTTATTACCCTTAGCTTTCAAGCCCCCCCATTTACAGCAACATCGAGGATGTATGACAGAGTGTGATGTAAAATGGTGGCACCACCTCTCATATATATTGAACTTCTCAGAAGCAATAAAGTGGCTTCTCTGTCAATATGGATTGGGGGTAACCCACTGTCCTGGTGAAACACTCCAACACCTGGTGATGCAAAATAAGGACTGGATCAACTCCAGGGACCAAGCGGGGTCATTTACCATAAAGCATGTACAGCTTGTGATAGTAATTATGTGGACAAACAGGACGAAAGTTGAACATTAGGCTGTGAGAACATGCAGCAGTGATTTGTTGGTGTGATCCTACCTCCCTTGTTGACATGCATACCCAAGAATATAAGCACATATTTGACTTGATGGTGGCGACTATCATCAGCTGCTCAGGCAACAAGATATCAAGGGAGGTCATTGAAACATGGGAGAAGGGCCCGGCATCTGTTAACAGATGGAGGGAACTCCCTCCTGCATAACAGTCACTATGTTATAATGTCTCCCAATGAAAGAGAAACATCAAAAGAGTTAAGAATTCTTCCCATCTCCTTCCTCTTTCCCCCTTCCCCCCTCTCTCCTCTGGTTGTGAAGGCAGATCAGGGAAGTGAGTGAATATGGGATAATGGTTTATATCTGAATGAATTGACCTAAAGGAGAGGCAGGGACTGACTAATTAAGAAACCAACCAGCCATTTAAAGAGGTTCTAGTGTCATGTTTGGCTTGCAATTGTCATTTGTGGATTACAGTGGCATGCATGTATGGTTTTTCTGTCCTCTGAGGTTGAGCTCTGGGCAGGGGGCTCATAAGCTAAGGGGAATAAAAATCTATTTTTTACCCCAGTGTTCAACATGGACTCAGTGGAATATAGACCTGGGAGTCAGATTTTTACCACCATTCATAACTGACAAATTATCAGGTATTCATCCAAAGCTGGATTTGACTTTCTCAGAAGTATTTATTTAGTGGAACCTTGGATTGCAAGCATAATTTGTTCTGGAAAATTTTGGTTTAATCCAAAACACTCATACAGCAAAGTAAATTTTCCCATAGGAAATAATGTAGAGTTGGATGATCCGTTCCACACAGAAATATTCATATAAAAATCATTTCAATGGTATTTTACGTACAAATGCTTGTCCCTAACATCTGAAACAAATAACAATGATTAATACACAATATAAAGTAAAAATAAAACAAATTAACCAGCACTTTAACTTTGTCTAGAAGATTTTGAGGCAGGGGTCCCCAAGGGTCCGATCCAATCTAGGCAGAGAATAACAGTTGTGATTTAATTTGGATAATGGTTCTTGATGGTCCCTTGCTTTATGTAAGAGGATTTCCACCTGTCTTTGAAGTTCTATACTCTATTGTTTCTTTATAGTTCTTAGGAAGTTTATCTGTTTTTTTCCTGGGAGGGAGGTGCTGCCTTTACTACTAATCTTATTGCTTCACCTGTTCCCAAGCAGATACAATTGGTCCGCTCTTAGGCAGATCTGTGGCAATCAGCTACTACTTGGCCAGCTGCTGTCTTGGCGGCCCTGGTTGGATCAGGTGGATCTGCTGCTACCACTCGAGGGCAAAACAACCTTTTCCCTTGGTAGTGTCTTTCCTGGGAGTATTTCCTGGGTGGTTTGAAAATGTTTCTTATCATAACCTGTGTATGTGCTATGAGAGGGGGAAAAGAAATGGGTAAGAGAGGGATGGGCTGGATGGTGCAGTGTTAGGAGGGCTGTATGTGTGACAGGGAAGATGGAGGGTCAATCTTCCTACACTTTGAAAAGAGTTGTGTCTGGTGTGAAGGAGATGAGAGGGAGGAGAGAAGTAGGAAGCTTATTGCTTAGAAGGAGAATCTGGAACTTGAATCTCGGGGGTTGTTTCTCTTGAATGACTTTCACTAACACTACTGGTGTTTCACTTAATTTACACTTTTTACACAGCAAGAGAGAAGAACCATCAGCTCATTTGTGAGATTTCCTATGCAAGGTCATTGTACAATGCTTGTCTTGTAAGTGATCACTTGTTAACCAGGTTAAATTTCATTAAAAGTTTTTCCTCATCTTTCAAAGCACTCATAAAGCGCATTACTTGCAATCCAGGGTTCCACTGTGTTTATATGCCTGAAATTTTCACTGGCATGAAGTACAGTAGTATAGCTACAATTTTTGGACTATTCATAGAAGTGTACATTTTGGTGAAATTCAGTATTTTTATCATGTTATCCTTTATTTTAAAATTCCGGCTTTTCAGCATGGGAAAAAGCTGTTGGGAGGTCAAGAAAAGCTAAATATACCATTCTACCAACACTGTTTAAAATATGGCTAGGTCAAGAATGTATGATAAAAGTTACATTTTTTACAAATTTTTCGACTGCTGCAAAAGGTCTTAGTTCAGTAATTGTCAGAAAATACCATCAACTGAGGGTATGAAACCAAGCACATTGAACAAGTTATGAAAAATGTATAAGGTTCTATCATTTGTTTCATTTGATTTATAAATTACATTTAATTATTAAATATAAATCTGTTTTCCCAACCTTAATGAATCATTAGCTTTATTGTAGGGGGAATGCACACATTCATTTATCATTTTAGAGGGTCACAGTTTCACAAAATTTGAGTTTCATACCTTAGTAATTTTTGGTGCTTGATGCTGTTTCAAGAATTTTCAGTCTTTTTGTATATTTTTCCATCTGTGCAAAACAGCAGACAAGTTTCTCTGCATATGCAGAAACAAGTGTGTTTTTTCAAGGCCTCTTTCCTCACAACTTCCTTAGCTGTGATCTTTAGGTCAGTAAATAATGAGGCCACCTCAGGTCAGTTATTGGATGGCTTTGCTTTCCAGGCTAGATACTTTAGTTCTGAATCCATTCTTTCTGTAGGCATCAAAAGTGTTTTTAAAAAAACTTCTGGTAGCTTTGAAGTATCACTATTTTCTGTAAAACCAAGCTGAAATTTAGTATATGTTACAGGAAAACATTTCGATTTTAAATCTCACTTCGCACTTTATGCCCTTCAGAAATTGATTTTCATGAAGAAGTCACTGACATCAGATGTGCTAGGCATTGTGTCCCTTTTACTACACCAAAAGGAGGAAATGTGATGCCTGTACATGTGTAGCCTTGTGGAAAAAGGGTATTATTTCACTTGCTGACAAGCACAGCAGCAGTCTGGCACTATTTCCCAGGGGAAAACCACGTTATAAAAAAAATCAATATTGACTCTTGACACATTTTCATTTACATCAGCACATAACTTTCAGGGGGGCACAGATCAATATCCAGCTTTTAACACTGTTCAAGTAGTTTCTTCTATGTAAAAGACTGATTTGGCTTGAATGACTTGTTTTTTTTCTATAGAAACATAGGCAGGTTACTCACCATTAACACATTGTGATTCTTAGAAAGGAAGTTTCTATGCCATTTGTTCTGTGAATGTTTGGAAGAATTTTGGTTATTGCAGTAATCACATGAGGCTTACTTGGTCACTGCTTACAGTCAATTGATTTTATACTTAAGGACAACTCACACCATTACTAAGCACATGGTTAAAGCAGTAAAACAGTTTGAAAATATGCAATCAGTAACTGCAATCAGATGGGGTGGGGTGTGCCACTGCTAACCCTTGGACCAGCTGCATCAACTTCACATGAAGTGGAAGAAAGATTACATACAAAGAACCCTTAATAACATTTTTGAATGGATTCCCTGGATATAGATTTCTTTATGCATTTTTATACACCAAAGAGATTCAGGATTCAAATCTCATTCATAGCCGGCCTACATAGTTGCTGCTTAAATCTGCCCATCAATTGGCTGGAAAATCTCTGAGAATGGCAGGGACTGGGCTTTACCTCATTGAAAGCGATCACATGCTTTTTTCTCCACTAGTGAAGGCTTGAGAACATTTGTGCTCTGCTGAGCCTTCCCCTTGGAACCTTATGGTATCAGAAGTTTATCCAAATTGTAGATTTGGCTGAAAGCTATAAACTCCACAAAGTTTGGGCCACATGAAGGGATCAGATGATTGTCAGACCTAAACTTTCAACAATTACTCTTCCTGAATATCTTGGAAAAAAAAGCAATCTTATCCAATATCCAGGAATGTGATATTTGAAAGGCTTACCGATAAGTCAAGATCATGCACAGGTTGGCCACCGTTGAGTTTGGCCTTCTTCATTTTTTTCATACACTGTCCATTTCCTGAACTCCCCACAATCTTTAACAAAATAAATATTGTGCAACCTTTTGAAAGCTTTGCACAGGTGTTACAAATCTACTGTTGAAGTTGAAGCCCACTCACTTACACAGGTCTTGCTATAAGACTAATATATTGAATGATCTTCCTACTAGGAAGCATTATCAAACCTAAAACTGTGTTTTGATCCATGATTATCTTCTGCCTACCATTCCACAGCTTACCCTCCAAGAAACATGAGTTTCTAGACTGATTGAGTGACATTCTTTTGAGGGTACTAAAAAGCATATTCATGCTTCTTTACAGTCTTTATCTGAAGCTGATTGGGATAAAGAATTAATCAGTGACAGCCAAGAGAATCCCACAGGAAAAGTACCAGAAATCCTGAAAGGATATCAAAGATAGCTATTTTTTAAGGTGTAATTTATACATTTTTGAAAAGGCAATTTTTTCCTACTAATAAAAAAGATCCTATGTTTCCTTTTGGCATAGGTTTTATAATATCTTATAAGCATAGATATTTTTATATCTAAATTAATACATCATTATTAAATATTTAAATGAATATGTCTCATTTTATATCAATTCAATATGTTGGTTTCAAAGGCCTTTTTTACTTGCTTATTTTATTTTTTATATTATTTTTGTGTTGTGTTGTGAAGTTATGAATTATAACTTCATAACTAATTAATTTGTTGGGTGTGTATTTTTTATTTCTCTCAATTTTTGTTTCCTTTGGAGTTTTTTTCTTAAATTTTTAATAAAATTATGGTGGAGACATGGAGAATTAAACATGTTTTTGTGAAGATGAAAACAATGACCATGGCAAAGACAAAAAACCCAATGAGTAGACCAATTCTTTGGAATCTGTCTGGCAAAGGAGAGGATGGAAGATCTCCCACATGTTTCAAGAAGAAGGTTTGAGTGTCAGGAGATGAAAGGATCAACCATGTTGCTCACAACCCCAGATACTTTTAAGGGTCACTAAATTTGCAAATATTATTTCTAATAAGTTTTGAAAAATGCTTAATTAAATGTCTTAAGATTATTAGAAGTTTTCAGAATGACAAGTCTGAAAAATCACCTGGTGAGTGTATTTTTATTCCTGAAGAAAAGAAGAATTAACTATAAATTTAAGAACTTAAAAGAATTTGAAATAAAAGGCAAAAAGCTAAAAAGATTTTGAATTAAAAATGTCATAAACAATTTAAGGGTCCAGACAAATTTGGAATATTGAAACATTTACTGTAAGATTTTGGAATTTACTATATAAAATAAATAGTATTTTCTGCAAACCAGAATTATTTTGACTGTTGCAAATCATAAATGAGTTAGGAGATCTTATGTAAGAGATGGACTACAGTGAAGCAACAGTTTCCCAGGAAGGGGAAACAGTTTTTATGCCTTGATATTTTATTATACACTGCCCAAGGTCCCTCTCTGAGGGAGATAGGCAGTTTAGAAATATGACAAATAAATAAATAAAGAGGCAGAACATTTCAGAAAGGGTGTTGAGACAGGAGGTAGCCCAACTCAGAGTTGGAAAGGTGATCCATTCCCTAAAATCTCCCAGGGTATATCCGTTAGGGTGAGAATACTAAGGGTTTAATCTGGCAAGATTCTGTCTGTTATGTGCAAGCAAATAAAGAACTGAACTCTGGATGGATTGTTCTACATTGTTCTTGGGCTTTGCCTGACACCTTATGATTTAAATTGGACATTAGTGGATCTAGAATCCAGGCAAAAAAAACCCGCTTACCTTTAAGATTG
>JANHZU010003721.1:225162-236181 GCA_032468055.1 Acrochordus granulatus
ATCTTCTGGCATCATATCTTTTAGCCTTTTGGTACTGTCCATTTTCTTGGCAATGATACTGGAGTAGTTGCCATCCTTCTTCAGTGGATGATGTTTTATCAGAACTCTCCACTATGATCTGTCCATCTTGCATGGCATAACTCACAGCTTCACTGTTACACAAGCCCCTTCACCACTATGAGGCAGTGATCCTTGAAAGGGTTCTGCACATGTAGAAAATAATAAATTGCGCACTGAGTGGGATTTGAGGAAAAGAAGAGATTGAGTTTAGACTCAAGTTTCCCAAACCTTTGATTACTATGTCCCTTTCTTATTTTTTTAGAACTTCTTACACCTCCAAGCCAAATATCTATTAACTCCATTTGCCATTTTGCACACATATAAAAGTACCCATCACCCCTCATCTTCTTAGTAATTTACTAGCAATCTTCTCATCAGCCCACATATTTTTTTTATTTTTCTACTTCACCCTTCTGAATTTTGCAACACTTCATTCCCTCCCTCCCATCAGCCCACCACACTACCAATCTTCCAGCCCATTAGATATTCATTTGAAAATTACTGTATTTTTAAGATGATATTTTCTTTAAAAAAAATTACATTCTTTCCTCTTCGACATTCTTCAGCTTCTTCCTTACCTCCAATTATGGAATAAAAAATTTAGATCACACACATTTAAATATGGAACCTCTGGAGAGTTATATACAGGTTGAAAATTTCTAAAAATGCTGCAAATCATAATTAATCATAATTATTCTCAGCAAATGTTTATCTTGTAGAGAGGAATCAGTCATAACAATGGGCAACTTTTTCACTTGGAGGATTAATTGGATTATGCTTTATAGCTTTGGTTAGCAGAGTTGGTCGATCATTATGTTAGTGCAAGGCTCACAGTTTTTAGTATACTGAACAGTAATATTTTGCCGATCAGTGAGGACATTTGCAGATTTGTTCCCTAGGTTGACTATGTACAATGCCATATGCAAGGGAGAGAAAAGATAACTATTATGAATTTGGCAATATGTGAAAAACTTAGTGAAAATATATTATACCCAATAATTTGCCCTATAGAGAATTATGTGATAGATATCTGATTCTATCATTATAATATCTGTATTAATAATTTAATATACAGAAGTATATAAGCAAACATGCATTCTCTCTCAAAAGCTAGGAACCTCCACAAGGTTTGACATAATCAAAATGTACAGTATTTATCCTAGAAAGAAGACAACACTGAATTTAGGATGCTTTGCTGCCAAAATGGAAGATTAGACAAACTCATCTGCTTTCATTATCATATTCTTAAAAATGATAATCATATTATTGCTAAAATGTACAAACTTAAGACAAACTTTATTTTTAATAACCTTTATTAAAAATAAATTATCTGAAGAAAAATAATTCTTCCCTTCACCTAAATATAGTGGTATTAAAATTTTTATGTTCAAATTTGTATGTATTATATTTTTTAAGATAAAAAATCATTTTCATAAGAAAACTTTGTACGAGCATTATATCATAAACAATTTTTTTTCATCATAACATGATGGTTTTAACAGATTTATTCATCCATCAAGTGAACACATTATCTGCTGGCAATTTTTATGATGCCAATGAGTTACCATCTCATATATCCTACCAGGAGCACTTTCTTTCTTGAACTTAAATTTTTAAAAAGTGGATTGCTTTTCATGAATTCTAGAATGGCTAACAGGTGCTAAATTAATACAGAATAAATCATTCAGAATGTTGAAAGTTTTTTATTATACGACATTAAGCTATAAGAATTTGTAGGATCTAGTTCAAGACTTCATCAGAATGATTATTAACAACTTAAAGTTCTCCTATCTTTGGCATATTAAAATAAAGATTAATCTCAATGAATCTTTACTTTAATATAGTAAAAGATAGGAGAACTTGAAGTTGTTAACAATGTAATATACTAATAAACTACAAAAATACTAAATTTTAATATACTTTAAAAGATAATATTTAAATATACTAAATGTTGACATACTAAAAGTAATAAAATGTTAATATACTAAAAGATAATAAAATTATCTATTATTAAAAACAAAACACACTTTTCAAGAAGTAATATATTCCTCAACTGGAAGATAATAGGTTTGCTATTCATTCTAATATGTCAACTTTATAGCTGAAACACCTTAAAAGCTGACATGGAAAACAGTAACATGATAACTCCATTCATCATAATGTGCAAAATAATACATTGGTATAAATTGTAATAACCTTTCAAAAACTAGGAGCGTTTAAAAGTATTAATTTTTATTCCACATAATTGGAAAGGACACCTGGGCAATCAGGCAATATTTTTGTTGGATTGTCCTGTCAGGAACTTTGCTTTTATTTAAAGTCAGATACAATTGTTTAGCATTAAATGATAGTGAATTTTGGAAACAGGGCTTCTTAAATGGTCTTGCCATAAATTTCTAAACTGAACCTTGCTCAAGACCATCCATTAAAGAGGGCAGATATTAACATATTTTTCATGGATTCCCAAGTAGTCTTTAAGTTTACACACATTGACAGTTGTGTACCTGCCATTAAATCTACTTAATGGACCAACACTACAAATTATCATCAGTTTTATGATGTCCCTTTAAATCCAAAGAATATAAGAATATCCTCCTTTTGGAAAACATGAAAGCAACTGAGGTTTCTATTTATACTTACTACAAATAATACTTCAGTTTTAAAGTGATGTCTGTCCATAACTGAGAACAGGAATGCATTTTACATTGAAAACAAGCAGAGTCTATGAAATGAAGGGGTAAGGAGCCATCAAAAGGCAACATCAAACAATTACATTAAATGGATTTTTCTTTGCTTTATAACTTTTGATACTCTCTGAATAAATATTAAGTACATAAGAATTTGAAATAATATTACTGAATTTCATAAAGTTGATGTCCAGCAATCATTATAGGCAGGATAACATTAACTATATGAATCCATGGAGCTTAGAAAGAAAAGCAGCCAGACTATCAAGAAGAAAGAGAATTATGTTCATATTAAAAGAAAGAACATAAATAACGAACTAGAAATTCAAGGAGCTGCTTCTGAGTCTTTTTACATTTCCCATCTCCCAACTGTTTATTACAGTTAACAGGGTCCCTCTCTGAGGAAGATGGACAAACAGTTTATCTCTAAATGAAAATAAACCAAGTCAATGGACCTTCAAACCCTACTCAGGTTACCAAAGCTTAGTGGGTGCTCAAATCCTTCACACTTCCTCTTAATTCCCTTTCAACACTGCATGCCTTTTTCAGTTTTCTCTTTATCTGGTTGCCTGTTCTTTATAAACCCACATCACCACCTATACAAGTTCCTTGAGATCTCACACTATCTTACAATCCATCCGGGCCTTTTTGTTGTCTCTCTTCAGGATA
This sequence comes from Acrochordus granulatus, assembly GCA_032468055.1. NCBI lineage: Eukaryota > Metazoa > Chordata > Lepidosauria > Squamata > Acrochordidae > Acrochordus > Acrochordus granulatus. The sequence goes on from JANHZU010003721.1 coordinate 228,579, forward strand.
GTTGCATCACACCACTCTCATTCTATAACTCCTACTCATTTTTCCATTTGATGCCCCAACATTTGGTATGATTATAGAAACAATGTTCTTCTCTCTTTTTGTTTTGTTTTCAGGAATAATGCATAGTATCAAATGTAGCTTCAAATCTATCTGGAATGGAAAATGTGTTTCTCACCATTCAGTCAGAAATGCCAGTGGGCACTTTTTATTACTCCAAGTTCCACCTTCTTTCCTTTGTGCAAGATCTCAACAGTGTAAAAGAAAGAAGCCAAGGCTGAGTACATTAGAAAATACCTTGCCATTCTGTCAATTGATTAATGGAGGAAACTCATTTCACTTCTGTTATAGGTATAAAACCAAGTATATTAATACAAAGATTGTCCAGCATACAAACATATATACATAAATATGACTTTGCAACATGTAGCAAATAGAGAGGGCCAAATAGAAAAGGAATACAAAAAGTAGCAGACAATAAATGCATTCTCATTTAATAAATGGCTTCAGGCTGCATTGTAGACGTGTTGATATATCACCACATTATTAGATTGATTCATTCCACCTGCAACTCTGATCTGGTCTCCTGACAATGGTAGGGTCTGATCTCTTTGGCTGGATTATAGATGAAATAGCTCCCCCTTTCCATTTTTCTGCTTGAAGTTTCATAAGGATATGCAGTTCTGTTCAGCCTGGGAACAGAATATGTGTTTCCCCAAAAAAATGCATTGGATTATGCACATAGTTGTTTGCCACTGTTTTGTAGAAGAATTATTCATGATGCCCATATCTCTTTGAAAATAAATTCTGGATTAAAAAAAAAACAATACCTGGCTTTTAAAAATCTTTGTTTGGCAGTAGACTCCATACTTTAATACATAAGAGAACATTTTATGCTAGAATACTTTGGGCTACTTCTAATTCATGAATAAATAATATGGGATTCGTATATTAAATGTACTTCACCAGCAACATTGTTGATTGCATGCCGATTTAATTGCACAGGAATAAATAAAAACCTTGCTCCTTCGTTCACCATTTTATTAAAGGAATAGCAATAAAACAATTGCAAAAGAAGGTGGTGCCCCATATCCTCCCTTTGCAAGCTCTCTTATCTTTGCTGAAATTCAAAAGTAGGTCATCCAGCTTATTTCCAAAATACCATACTGATTTCTAAAATATTTTACAATGAGGCTCCCTCTGTACAGATATTTTGAAAAGTGGGGGGTAGGTGGGCGGGAAATAACAGGAGAATGAAGGAGCACGATCTGTTGTTGGACATTATTTTTAGCTTTTAAATAAATCTGTCATGTTATTGAAGCTTAGTCTAATGACAATAATTATATAGGCTCTGAAGAAATGTGATTAGGTGAGCTAGGAAATCCATAGCAACTATTGTTACTCATTTTCTTGTATGACAGGGTTGTCATTTTGGTAATCACTGGAGCATATGCCAAACGACTGCCTGAACTAAGACTATTTTCTTAAAAAAGTCTACAGAGTTGGAAACCGTCTAGAATTCACAATCCAATAGAACTGTGCTACGTCAAAGGGCCTATATTAACTTTGCTATAAAATAAAAACTGAACAATTCAGCTGTTGACAATTAGAAAAGGAAGGGCAAAGAAGAAAAATGGAACCATTAAAAAGTTGTCAGCAAAAATCATTTGTGAAATTCTGTGTTTTTATTCTTAGAGTGAAAATGATGCTTATCAGTTAGGAATAAAAGGATACTGGAAGATGAGATTTTGTAAAAAAATATAAGAAATATAGAAAGAAAGGCCTACTATGTGAAATATATTATTTCCATTCTTTAGCCTTATTATTGGTTCATCATAGTCAATCTGATATTTAGGCTGGATTTGGCAGTTTTATCTACTTATCCCAAATGGTGCTCCAGATAATTTGAGATTGTACCCAAGGTACCTATTACTATTAGTATTACCTTTGCTTATAATTATTACTATTATATATTGAACTTTTCTTCAGGTAGTCCTCATTAGTTGTTCAACAACTGTTCAAAATTACAAAGGTGCTGAACAAGATGGACTTAACTTGTCACATGATTGTCATTTGTGACTTTCATTGCCAGCTTCCTACAAGCAAAGTCAGTGGTGACTATGAAATGCTGTGACTGCATGGGATTCATTTAACAACAGCAATTGGGACTGCCAGAACTGCCGTCATAAGTCAACTTGGATATGTAACATCATGCTTTACAACCACATTGCTGAGCAATGTAGATCCAGATTCCAATCACCATTAGTAAATGAAGATTACATGTACTAGAATTTCCTTGTCTCTCCAGTGAGCAGTCAATGAACTGGAACCAGGATGAGGAAATGGTAATATATTAATGACTTATCAGACCTCCATGACTCCAAGGAGATATAAGGGGTGTTGTGGATTTTAGTACTGCATCACAACACATGGATTTTAGTATGTTGAACCTGTAAAACATGAAAAACAACACAATGTCCTCTTGCTCTTTTTTAAGGAAGTTTGCATATTTTGCTCTCATCTAAAGGCTTCATTCCAAACTATAAGCAAGGGTGAGCTTACATGCCATGCAGCAGAGGCCCTAGATCAGATTTATTGGTTTTGTATTTGCTTTCAAGAACAATTCAAACTGCTTTTTTTTCTTAAAACCCTGTGAATAGTTTGGGGGCAAAAATATCTTAATGTGTGTTTCTGTTATAGATTCACTACCCATAGGATTAAAAAAAACAGCCCTCGCAATTGTGGTACCTGAGTGGTGCCTCTCTTTTAGTATTCTTTAGATGTTGTTTAAAAGCTACACTGTTCCATTAAGCTTTTAATGCTGTTCTTGCTTCATTTTTAATCTGGATTGTGTGCAACACTTGAAGCATCCATTGTTGGAGGGACAACATATAAGCATCCATTGTTGGAGGGACAACATATAAAGATGTCATATAAATAATGTAGTTAAATTTTCCTTTTATCTATTCCAACCCAGAAAAATATCAAAAGTTAGGTGAAAGGATTCAGAACTCTGTCAGCCTATCTACAGGACTGATCTCTGAAAGTTGAACAGAATGAAAGCTACTTTGCTATGATAGGAGAAATGAGCAACAGAAAGACTGAGCTCAGAAATAGCTGAATCACAGTAGAGCTGCAGAAGAAGACATTCCAGGAAACAATTCCCCAACACATTCCTTTGGGAGAGACAGCTGGGCAGCAGCTCAAAAGGCTGCCAATGCCTTCATTCTAGGTTATTTTCCTTCTGGCCGCATGGCCCAGAACAGGATGCATGCACTTATCCTGTGCTTCCCAATGCTTAGAAACATCCAGAAACATAACACAAGAGGAAAGTAGACCCACACACACACCTAAACATAGACAGCAGACAGACACAAAACCTGTGATTTCATTAGGATGGAAAAATACACCTTTTTTTCCTACTGGTAAACGGTTTGGAAAGAATTCCAGAAGCCACGCCTTGCGTGCCTGAAGGTTGAGTCATGGCAACTGGACTTCTTTTCTTGTTGGTTCGAGACATGTCACTGCTTATCCAAGCAGCATCTTCAGTCTGAAAGCATGCTTTCCCTACTAAAAACAGTCTTCATTATTTCTTCATCAGCAAGAGGCAGATGAAATTTTCTAACTGCAGCAAAAACAATGGGATTATGTAATTTGCTTGTTTATCTGCCCATGAAAAAGCATGAAAGGGGGGAAGTGAACATGCTGAACTGATTTTCCAGGTTGACTGCCCAGCAAGCAAGAAAACAAAGTGCTGCTGCTTGTCCTTCTCAGTGGAGGCCTTCAGATCATTTGATAGATAAATCAGAGAAAGAAGAAAGTATTTTGAGTGCACATCTCAAAAAGCATCAGAGAGAAATAACAGGTTAAAAAAATCTTAATGGCTGCAAAACTGAAAATGCTACACCTCAGGGCAAAGTGGCTCATGATTTGGGTCTGATGCATAAATACATCTCCAATTTTAAAAGTATGAAATCCAATGAATTATTGACATGGATGAGTGGATTATGAAAGTGCTGTGTTAAATAGCCTATGAAAATGTAAAAGAACAGCTGAAATAGAATAAATGGGCTAATTACTCAGGTTGTGCATTAGAGAGATGAGGTAGTTTAAGTTCCTCTTTCATGATGTTCTTCCAGGATTAAGAACATTCATATCATGTTTCATATGCACAGGAATAAAGGCACAGAGGCACTTTGTATTTACAGTGGCAAGAACGCACTTTCCACAAATGGCAAGTTAAAATAGTGATTATTCTGATGTTTCAGTTGGCATGGACAGTGTTGGGCCAATAGCCACATTTGAAATGTTTAAAATGTTATGGGCATTCTCACAAAGTAGCTGTAATGAGAAGAATTTGCCATTAATTAGTGATGGCTAGTTAGTTAATCATAAAGGCCACTTTGATCAGAAGGAAGGGCAGTAAAAATGTTCTCCATGACACCCTCTAGCTGCTCAGGAATCTCTCTACCATCCCTTTATCTTTTTTTTCTGGGCACTTAAGAACATTTAAACAAAACAGTGGGCTGCAGGTCACTACTTTTTATTTGCTAAGAAAGTTTGTAAGGGTATAAGGAAGGCCTAAGGTTGCCTTGGAAATCAGAATGATTCTACAATCTTTCACTTTTCAAAAAATAGGCAGAGTGCAAGTAACAGAGAGAGTGGGAGCAGTTAGACACTGTTGCAGCAGGGGGCAGAGAACAGGGAGAGGAGGAGCGATTTGTGGTGAAATCTTCAGTTTGCTTTCCCCAACTCACTTTTGGGGCATTTTCTGCAGCAACTGCAACTGTAGACCTAACAGCATCCTTCTCCAACCTGCTTCCCGACATCTTCATTGTGATGGCTGGGTACAATGGTTGTCGCAAAAAGTTATCTTCCAAAAGTCCAGAGAGAACCAGCTAATAGAAAGTTATTTGTGCTGAACTATCATCCCTGATAGTAGAGCACATCTGTGGAGTCCGGGGGCTTGATTTTCCTGGCCACTTTTTTAAGCAGCTGCATTTGATCTGGCTTTGCTTCCTTGATCTGATAAAGCCTGATCTTTCCTTTGACCAGGCTAGGAATGGTAGGAATTTGTTCTCTCAAGCAAATAACAAGAACAGCCTAAATTGAAATCATTACTGTTATTTCAGTTGTAGAATTTATCAATGTAAATGTCAGATTGAAAAGATTTTCCGTTTGAGAAAATCCCATTTATTTATTTATTTATTAAACTTATTCACCATCGATCTCACCACAAATGTCTCTGGGCAGCTTACTGTAAAAATAAAAAAATATCTACATCAACTCAATAACTCATACCCAATAAATATGATAAAATTGATAAAAGTTAAAGGGATTCAAAAGATGGCAAAAGGCTAAAATGGAGGTGGAGTTGTCAGTCTAATAGCCACCTCCCAGATGAATGTGGCTACCTGGCCCTCAGGTAGCCAGCTCACAAAGCCATGTTTTTAGGCCTTTATGGAAGGCCAAAATGGTGGGAGCTGATCTCACTTTCAGTAGTATGATATTCTATATGGCAGGTGCCACAGTAGAAAAGGCCCTCCTTTACTATGCCTTTACTGCCAGCATGGGTGGGCTGGGCTGAACCTATTGGGCAGAGACAGTTCCTCAACTAACCTGGACCCATGCCATGAAGGGTTTGATAGGTCATAACCAACACCTTGAATTGCACCTGGAAGCAAGCCAGCAACCAGTGCAGCTCTTATAAAGCGATGTTACACAGGTCATCCTCAGGACCCCAAGAACTGTCCGTGCAGCTGTAGCTTTTGCATGCTTTTCAGGGGTAGCCCCATGTAAAGCACATTGCAATTGTCTAGATGAGAGATGACTAGGGCATGAGTGACTAAGTTCAGGGACTCCCAGTCAAAGTATGTGGGCAAATGGAACACAACATGAAGATGCGCAAAGGCTCTCCTAGCCATGATTGCCACCAGCTCATTAAGCAGGAATAATGAGTCTAAGGTTCTGCATCAGATGTCTGCAGCAGTGCTATCCCATCCAGAACCAAAGATGTTAAACCCTTGAATCTGAAGTCCCACACAACCACACTCACTCGGTATTACCAGGGTTCAATTGAAGCCTGTTGTCCCCCAACCAGGCCCTCACTGCCTCAAGGTACCATGAGAGGGCAGTCATAGCAACACTTGGATCACCTGGGATGGAGATATAAAATTGTGTATAATCCGCACACTATGATACCTCACCCCATGGTGACAGATAATCTCATCCAGTGGCTTCATGTAGATATTAAAAAGAAGTGGAGAGTACTGAGCCCTAAGGCATGTCACAAAGGAGCAGCTGTGGGCTGGACCTCTCACTCCCTATCAACACCAATTGGACCAGCCAAACTGTGCCATCTAGCCCCAACTCTTGTATTTGGCCCAAAAGGATACCATGGTTGATGGTATTGAAGGCCTCTGACAGGTCAAGTAGAGCTAGGATGGACACACTACCCTCCTGCTCTCACTAAGAGATCATCCATGAGGAAGACCAATGCTGTTTCTGTCCTATAACCAAGGCCTGAAATCAGACTGAAAAGGATCCAGATAATCCGTTAATCCAAATAAAACATTATTCCACATTTTAAAACACAAGTGTTCCTTGTGTTACAAAGAGAAGATAAATATATTGATAATATTATTGTTGAAACAAAAACTGCATCAAGATTTTTGGAAGTTTGAGGTTTTTTTATTATATTTTTATTTTATTTATTTTTTATTATAATTCTGAATTTTAGAAAACATGGATTAATTTATCATTTTTGCAAAAGCAATCTAAATAATTCTTCAATATACATTTCTTAATAGTACTATGCCATTTGTTGTTCTTCCTGTCTTAATTTTCTTTAAAACAGCCCATTGATGTACTGTATTGCATTGTTTTTTCATATAAATATTTTATAGGCAATACTCTTTATTTATTTTGGAGGAAAAATAGTCTTCAGAGTGTCATAGCTAGAGTACAATAGATAATAATGTGGTATCCATGTAGAATAGTCATTCTTCAATCAATGTACAGTAATTGCTTTCTTCTCTATATTTTACTCATGATAATTGAGGCTAATTAAGTTTTAAAGCTAAATCTTGCTCCTCTTCCAAGAGTCAAACTTTTAGAGATTATAACAAAACTCTCCAAATGCTTCCTTTCCACTCTGTAATGCTTCTGCTGAGTCGAAAAAAAATGCTATTATTTTAAGAAAACAGCAAGGGCAACAAAAGCCAAATGACAAAAGAGAAGATCACAAAAGTGTAACAAAAATGATTAAATATCCTATTACATTTAAAATCAGGATGTCCACAGGATACGGTAAAAAAGCTCAGGATGGCAATCAAAACTCTTACCTTTTATATATATATATGGTACATGTGGAATACACATAAAAAGCAGATGGACCTTTGATTGCACCCTACAGATTTTTTGTTGTTCAGTTGCACAGTTGTGTCCGACTCTTCGCAATCCCATAGACTGCATTAAGCCAGCCCCCCCGCATGTCCTGCACTGCCTCCCGGAGTCTTCCCAAGCCCACGCCTATCACACTGACTATGCTATCTATCCATCTCATCCTCTGCCGTCCCCTTCTCCTCTTCCCTTCAATCCTTCCCAG
>JANHZU010003721.1:287728-314104 GCA_032468055.1 Acrochordus granulatus
AAGTTATAACAACTTATCTGTTATAAGTTAATTATATGATTGCTGATATCTTACACAATTCTTGTATCTATGGGCTAGATAGAGCAAAGAGCAATAGATGAAAACGTGCAGCATACCTCTGCATCTTAAAGAATGAAATAATACAGATATCCAGCATGGATTTCTGACTAACTAGTTCTCAATCTATTGTGAATGCACATTGTTAGAATACTTTCCATTCACAAATATATATGTTTCTATACACAGACAAGTGTTCACATTGAAGAAGCAATGGCAAAAAAAAATAAATCTATGTTCATGTCAGATTAAGACCACCAGAATGCAGGATTCTGTGTAACTTTGGTCCATAGGCAGTGAATCTGATATATTTAGTCAGCTCCAAAGTATGTAATATATGCCACACTAGCTGTGATGATGCAAAAAGTATTGGGTTTGTTCCAAAAAATTTCAAGTAAGGTATCCCTGCAAGAATGGATATTCAATCAAGGAAAGGATCGTCTGAACAAGGCTGAAATGTGTTTACATGCCAGTTTTATATATTAATCTTGAAAGACTAATTAAACTAATTATGCTACTATACATTACACATACAATAGGACTTGATAGGTGGATAAAAATGCAAAATTCAGTCTAAACATTTGGCTGAGTATGTAACAAACCATAATTATAATTGTTTCATTAATTCAATAATTAATTGGATATATATATTAAATTCATATAAATTTTGATGATAGAAACTATAGTTGTCTCTTTCTGAAATCAGTGTTACCTTTGTAGTTATCACAGAATAATCTGACATCTTTTAAATGCTTTAATTCCTTCTTTATTTGAACTACAGCAAAAATTTTAAGACCTTTGGATATCCCAGTGTGAAAACATATCTGCAGTATAATCTATCAGTGTTTGGCTATCATTCTTTTAAATTGCCAGGTAAACTTGTACTGATATGTGATAAGTCTTTTAAATCTTCTGTTTTTCATTACATTTTTTTAGAATTCCTATGGAATTCAGTCGCCAAATGTGAACATGGGATCTTAGAAAAACTTCCCTCAATATTTTTCATCTTTATAAACTAATGCTTTATATAATTACATGGTAAAGCCATTTAGTTAGGAATTTAATATAAGAAATATCTATAGTCATTCAAAGCATGCATTCTGGGGTTTTGTGGTTTCATTTTTAGAAACTACAAAACATGCAGGACAGGCAGAGATGCAATTTTCTAAGAGGTATAAAGTTTTAAAGTAATGCTAATGAAGAGAAAACTCAAACAAAATCGTACAATATAAAATCAAAAACTGAAAAATGTCATGAAAATCACTCCAGAGATTTCCCTTAACAAAATTAATCAAAATGCTCCTACTTAGTGCATTAGACATTTTATTACATATAGTGGGGTAACATTTATGCGTTAAAGAAGATCCTTCTACAAGATCAAATATCAAGTTTTAAATGATATCTATCAACAGAATTGCAATTCAAAAACGTGCCAGATTTGGGCTGCTGGAGCGAATGCTCTTTCAAGGCAAAACAGGAATATTTAGATAGATTTTCTTTTCAGTGCAAGATGACAGCAAAAAGGTTTTAAGCCTTGTCTCCCTGTGGTCCCAAGAGGAATTTCTCTTCCACATAATCATTGCAAGAATATTTGTTCTGCCCCCCAGAGAAGTGTCCCTTCTTTTGTAATTAGGAGAAACAGGGAAAGCATCATCACAATGAAATTTACAGCCAAAGCCAATCTAGGCCTCCTCACCTTAATTGACAGTAAAATTTTTCACTCAAGGATAAACGTGACAAGCTTCCTTATGAATTTGGCCGTAAGTCAAATTCTCTAAAATGTTTGTATTCATGTTCATATCCTTTCTTTTCTCCAACGGTTTGTATTTCTCACAATAGCTATTTTGTTTAACACAATCCCATTTGTCCTTCCGCTAGATTACCATTGAAAACGAAATGCCTGGGGTCATTCTTTGTCCCTCTTTTTGAAAGATATGCCGTTCGAAAAACTGAGAGAAGGAAAAATAAATCTGGAAATGTTTAAGTGAATTAATACCTTGTAAGAGCTCTTGTGTACACAGAGAAAGAACAAATTCACTCACCTGCTCCTGTATTAAATACTTAGTTCAAAGTTTTGTGTGAAAGGATAACTTTTATTTGACTTATTTAATTTATTATGCTGGCCATCTTACTGTCAAGCAACATACAACTTTTATATATCGTGAGGAACTTAGCTGAAGTAAAGGATGAAAAACTGAAGCAATCAGAGTGAAAACAAATTCAAATTTAAACACTGATATGAGAGTGGAACTTTTGTAACAGCTTTATAGTTACATTGAGTAAAAAAAAATCCTTACTGAATTCTTTTTTGCACATGAATCTACGCTAGTCGAGACTAGATTCTGCAGTCTTAGGATTATAGGAAAATTCTCCTCTCATGTAAACCATATAGCTATTTTTCATATTAACAGTACATTGCAGCCACTCATTTGCATTAGCAGAAGAGCTGTGCTCCAAAGTTCTTATCCTCATTTATACCTTGGGACCCCAGGCTTTGAAAGTCAAGCCAGTTTCTATTTGCACTGGGCTGTCTCTTGAAATATCTATTTATTAAGTGCTTGATCATGATTAAAGAAGATGGAATGCTGAGAATTGGCTTTAATGTGATAGATGACTGTTTTATTTAAGTTGGAGCATTAAAGGCCCACTGAATTCTCATTGATTGACATGATCATATCACAAATGGGGGATACTTAAATAATGAACTATACCATACCTCTGCAGGGAATTCATCACTTTGTAGTTAAATGGCTCATCTTAAATTAAGACTGGCTGCTATAAAATGCAACAATTGCATCAATAGAGAGACAACTACACTAAGCTTTTAGGCAGTGCTTTATATTGCCTTAAAGTCTCACTGGAGCACTAGGTGTTTCTTTAAGTGAGACATTTACAGGTTGAAACAAAGAGTGAATTTCAACTATCTGATAATATTTTCTTTTAGAAATAATATTACACATCTGTTTGCTTTTCAGAAGAATTAGTGAGATCTATTCATGTTGTATTAATTGTTTTGAAAACAAGTTACAATGGAGCTGAGTAAACTGGAGTCAAAGCAACTTTATTGGCATCAACATTCTCTTGGTTGAATAAAACTGAGCAACTTTATTGCCTTTTAGTTGGCCTTTTAAACAAAATGTATTTCTAATCTGTTGTTAAATGTTCTAAAACAATTTTCAGATATAATGATAAGAAACATTTTATTTCTTTTTGCAAGTTTCATCATATTTTTCATACAATCAACTCAGGGTAACACCATTTCTATTCTACAGACACACAGAGACCCCACCCTATATCTCCACAGCTGGATTTACTTTTGGAATAGTACAAAACAACCAAGAATAAAACATTTATAAAAAGAAAACCCACCACCAGAAGTAATGTAAGGGCAACTAAATCTTTTGAATAATGATTACTAGTGATTTACAAATGCCCGCTGAGATTTAGCCAAATGCTAAAATATCAACCAAGTTAGCACCTGTACCTTTTCTGAAGGATCATTTAAAGAAAACATAGTTTATTTCAAGTTGAATTTTCCTTTATGTAGTTTTGGTACAATATGAAGTGATTTGTAATTGCCTTTTTCTCAGATATTTTCCAACTTACCAAACCAGGATATATCCTAAGTAGTCCCAACCAGGTTCTTCCTAAAGATTCGGACTCTGCTTAGCTTCTCAACCACAACCAAGAAAATACACAATGAACTTTATTTATTTTAAAGTGGCAATATGAATTACTCTTGCATCATTAGTGAGCAGAAAGGAAAACATACTTCTTCAGATATTCAAATCCCAAATCATTTAGAACTTTATATGTCAGTGTCAACATTTTGACATTGGTACTGTTGTAAATTATACAAGAAATAGAATGAGATATCTTAGAAATACAAATTACCTGTGATAACTTCAGTGATTCAAAATTGCAAAGCAAACAAGCAAACCAGAGAAAAGCAGAATATTTTGATTAGAAGAAGACTTTTATTAGCAAACTATTATGACTATTTGTAAATGTTCAGCTGTGACAGATTTAAAAATGAATGATAAAACATCTGAATAGAGATACAGATATGGGACATAAAGACAGATATGCCTTTGAGGTAACTCTTCCCAAATTATAAAATGCAATGCCTTGAAACAAATATAAAGATCTGTCGAGATGGAATTGTAATTGAATTCATGATATTGGATTATCATCATCCTTTGCATATTTTTAGTCGGTATGTATCATTCTAATGTGCTTAAAAATAGACCTCAGATTAGACTTTTTTTACTGGAACAGTTTTCATGATTATTTCTGACAAGTATTTTCCATATTGCTATTTCTTACCTATCTGCTGTATAGCCCTTTCTTGATTTTCTTTTGGGAAAGGGAAGGAATTGTAGTTTTCCAAGTGATCTATCTTGGGAATTCCAAGAAAGATAAGAAACATATTCTGTGTGATGATATCAATCCATATACATGAAATAAAGTAAACTCAAAAATCCTGAAAACATTTTGCCTGAAGGAAATTCCTATTTATTGAGCTGATACTGAATCAGACCAAGAAGAATTTATCACTGATTTCTGGAGCAGTTAACCAACTGAGAAGGCTTATTTGATTATTTTGATGAAAAATATGATATCCAATAAAATGCTTATTAAGGAGAACATAATTCTAAAGAGTAAACACAATGTTTTTTTAAAATTTTGTCATGATAATGTTCTTCTTGGAAGAGGATTCTCCTTTCTCTCAAAAGAAACAAATACATATTTAAGGCTGGCACTTAGAATACGTTATTTATCAATTATAAAACAAATAAAACAATTTTCGATAAAACATGGGCTAGAAACCTTATAAATAAATGAAATTGTTGCATGTAAAATAATTTCAAAAGCTCTTATGGATCTGCAAAAACCCAACACCTCTTCTGTATTGTATCAATTCAAATATTTCTTCCCTGCACACACAAGCATATTATCAGTTGTCAAATCAACTCAAAAGCACCCAATTCCAAACATCAGTTCAGTAATTTGATTCAAAAGGATAATTTGATCATAGTATCATTGAATCAAATATTTGCATAGCTCGGCTTTTAAATTTCATTGAAGAAAAACAGTAGTCATGATACTGTATTGTAAACAGTGAGAAAATGAATTTGTTATTTGTATTTTTATGTTTTAAAACATTTAAGTGAAATTCTACCTGTGAAGAAATCCAAATATAAAAGCTACTTGAATACATTATGTTATTATACAAATTTTAGATTAGGAGTCTAAAAATATGATTCTCCTCCTGAAGGTAGGTAGAAGTGAAAAAGATCAGTCAAGTATTGAATATTTTGGGGCAAAGTGGATTCCTTATTCCTTAGAAATATTCAAGTTACCAATGTTATGTCACAAAAGCCCTTGACCCACATAAATTGATTCAAAGCTGTGGAACCAGGGCCAAAAAGACCCTCAATCTCGAATTTGTTGACTGAAAAGTTGGAACAGCTGAAAGGCCAAAGAGGCTGGGTGAGTAGATGTTGTGATTATATGCCTGCTCAACAATGAAGAATGGTAAGAAGTGCTCCAAAGGCTAACATTAAGATTTTATATTGGCATCTGAGCCTAATCAGTATGCAGGGCAGGACTCTGCAGCATATGGAGATATAAGAAAAATGGGCAAGTTTCAAAATAACCAGGATTATAGTATTTGAATCCATGCTAATAAAGCAAGATTAGAAGCGGAGAAGACAGTAGATTGTTGTGATAATCTAGATATGGAACAAACAAAGCATGAATAAGAAGCTGTGGCAAGAACTGGTGAATCAATATGAGGAAGATGAAAATGGCAAGACCTCATAGTAACACATGACTGCAGGGACAGTCTATTGTCCATCTGTAAGCCCAAATTTCTAGCATCCAAGATGCAGGCATTCTCATGACCCTGGAAACAGATAGAGAAAACAGAAAGATGAGGGGAATGACAAATGGGTGAAACACTAAATCTTGTTGTATCCAGATTGAATTTGAAGTGGTACCAGTCATTGGTAAAGACATTTGCTGTAGAGAGCCACTTGCAGAATCCTATTATCAAATCATTTCTACAGATGTGATATTGAAAATTAAGGCTAGTGATGGAGAAAGAAATTACTTTTCTTTTTCACCCAAATGATAAGTATAAAACATAAAGAGAACATTTCCAGGACTGAACTTTGGGAAGCACCAACAATGAGGGAGAACTTACATGAAATAGCAATAGAAAAAGAATGAGAATACAGAAAAAGGGGAGAAATGAGGGAAAGTTGAACCAGTGGCAACCACACATCACAATTAGGATAAAATTATTTAATGGTTAAGAGGATTAAATATGGTTGATAAATTCAGGCACACCAACTGAGAGGACAAGTACTGTCCCTTGGCCTCCAGAATAGAATCTCATTTAACATTTAAGACAGTAGTGTGATCAGATCAAAATCCTAATTAAGAAAGATCAGTAAAGTCATGGTGAGCAAGGATACCATACAAAATACACTGTAAGCATATAGTGGCCCAGTCTGGAGTAAGATCTAATTTTTATTCCAAACCTTTGTTCTGGTGGAAGAGTGTAGGACTTTGCACCAATCTATATGAGGAAGTATATGCAAAATTTCAAGAATAAATAAATGGGTGGGAAGAAGTGATCCAAGCTGGATCAAGCCAACAAGCACATATGGTAGAGCAGGTAAAAAGTAAGAACAATTGTATGAAATGCAGTTTATATATCATGTGCCTTGGGCATTCCAATCACCATTTTAAACCAGGAGTCCCTATGCTCAGTCACTCATGCCCTTGTCATCTCTTCACTGGACTACAGCAATGTGCTCTACATGGGGCTATCCTTGAACAGCATCCAGAGGTTTCAACTGGTGCAGAATGCAGCAGTGTGTATGATTTTAGGGGCCCATAAAATGGCCCATATAACACCTTTATTCTGCAAGCTACATTGGCTTCCAGTTTGCTTTTGGTTGCAATTCAAGGTGTTGGTTTTGACCTTTAATGCCCTTTATGGCATGGAACTAGGTTATCTGAGGAATAATCTCACTCCAGTGGGGATGACCCACCCCACCAGATCCAGCGGAAGAGGCCTGCTTGGGATCCTCTCAGCCAAGGATTTTCGGCTGGCAGGGTCAAAGAAGAAGAGCCTTTTTTGCTGTGGCTCCTGCCCTGTGGAATATCATGCAGTGAGGTCTGCTCCCACCCTTGCAGCCTTCTGGAAGGGCCTTAAGACCTGGCTCTGCTAGCTGGCTTAGGGCCCCAATGGAGTTACATTATGTTGGAGGTGGTTGGTGACAGAGTATTGACCTCCATCCCCATATATGTTTTTGCTCCCCTCCCCTCTCTGTCTAGCTGTTTTTTTTATTTGTATTAATTTTAATGATTTTGTTTTATTTATTTTGTAGTAGTTTTATGTATTTTATTTATTTTAATTGTAAGCTGAAAGTCAATTTTGAGTTTGGCGGCATATAAATTTGATAGATCTGTACATACATTCATGCATACATACATACCCTAACCATTCACACTAAAAGATTGCAAGTCTTTTCTTTCAAGAGGACTGCATTCAGTAACATCACATCATGTTGAGCCTTCTCAATTTACTTTGCAAACAAAGCACATTGCAAACTTACAGCTTTATCCAGATAGTGCCTGAGCACTACTGGTTTTAAATGGTTTTTAGTGGAATGCTTAGCTCTGTGCCATTAGCTGAAAGCAGATCCAAAGGACAACATCTGCCATGCAAGACACTTACCCTTGGGATCTTTCAAAGCTGCTATCTTAACATTCCCTTCAGGGAGGATTAAGGGCATTATAAGAAGCATTCTGAGATAATCCCTGAAAGGAAAACATGTGGAAAAAGAGAGGGACAGAATGTCAAACAAGTTTTGACCAACTGTAATGTGGGTAGTAGGACCTTGTTTGAGAAGAAAAATTGTGTGTAAATTATCTGCTGTAAAATAATCCATTTTTTTGATTCAATTGATTTTCTTTCCTTTATGCTAAGAAATAGTGAAGAATTATGGTTATCCTTTGTTTCAAAACTATCATTTTTTTTCAACAGATCTCTTATCCATAAATTATATAGTGAAAAAGATAGGAAAATAGCTAACAAGAAATAAGAAAGTAAATACATTCATAATATGAAGTTTTTGAAGTTTTCAGCTTGGAATCCAAACTATACATTATGTAGATTTGTATAGCAGAAGCTGGAGATAGTTATTCTTAGTTTCTCCAGAATGTCCTGTCCTTATAGGACTTTTAAATGCATCAAACATTAGTGATTCATTGAAAATGTAATGACTCAGAGTTGTCTTAGAAAAATTTATTAGCGAAAGCATATGCTTGCAAATGTCTTAAAATACAGCTTAAGTCACAAAAGAAGATCAGAGCAAAAGCAGTGAATTGCAGCACAATGCCATTGTTATGTTGTTCAGTTGTCAGTTGTGTCCGACTCTTCGCAACCCCATGGATCACAGCATGCCAGGCCTCCCTGTCCACCATTGCTTCCTGAGTCTTCCCAAATCCATGCCCATTGCATCTACAATGTTATATATCCATCTCATCCTCAGTTGTCCCCTTCTCCTTTTGCCTTCAATCTTTCCCAGCATCACGGCCTTTTCCAATGAGTCCTCTCTTCGCATTATGTGGCCAAAGTATTTGAGCTTCAGCTTCAGTATCTGTCCTTCCAGTGAACAATTAGGGTTGATTTCCTTTAGGCGTCAATTCTTCTGCGCTCAGCCTTCCTTATGGTCCAGCAATCACAGCCATACATTACTATATATGTATAAGGAAAACCATAGCTTTGATTATAAGGACCTTTGTCAGCAAGGCAATGTCTCTGCTTTTCAATATGCTATCTAGGTTTGCCATAGTTTTCCTCCCAAGGAACAAGAGCCTTTTAATTTCATGGCTGCAGTCATTGTCTGCAGTGATTTTGGAGCAGAAGGTAAAATCTGTCACTGCTTCCATTTGTAGTATTGAATTCACAGATACCCTTCATGGTATTCTCCAAGGTAAATAATTCATTTCAATCTCTTCTTCTTTCTCTCCTCCTCCTCCTCTGCTTCTGCTTCTGTTTCTTCTGCTTCTTGAATAGCAAAACCTTGTGCATAAAATTCAGAAATCTTCTGAGTTCTGCGTGTGCCCTGAAGGCATTACTATATAATAAAAATAATGGAGAAATTATCTCAGTGTTTTGTTTACTAATCTGCCCTTACCGGTCAGAAAAAGGTATGGGAGATGTTGTGAAAATCTAAGCCACCTCACATTTGCCTTCTGATGCATTGTGTTCCTCACCAAGTTGATTTCCTTACACCATCTAATTTCCTTGTTCTACACCTTTTCCAACAGTACTCTATCCTTTTTGAGGTCCTACAAACAAAACTATATCATTCTAAGCGAGATTGCACCATAGCTTTATGTAAATACATTTTGAATATAATTTATTTTGTTCATAATAAGGAAGGGGGAACTGAGGTCTATTTTAGCTAAATGCATTGTTAACATAAATTACCTTGCCTTCCTGCCTATAAATGTTTGATGTAATAAAAGCAACATTTCCAGATAGTATGTATGTCAAAGTTTTGGACCAAATCCAATGGACAATTATCAGGGTTAATAATATTAATTATTAGTAATAATCAATAGTCAATTATTGCAGGTTGCATATTTCTGTGCCCCTATTTTATAGTCAAAGGAAAGGTAAATGCAGCCATTCCAGGAACAGAATATCACAGATAACTTCAAAATGTTTCACTTTTCTTCTGGTCACATAGATCCAGCCATTTTTCAGTGGTCTAGTGACTTTCCAGACATTATTCCTCTGAACTGAAAGCTCAAGAAAACTGGTCTGTTTCAGAGCTGAACGTTGTCTGAACTTTCTGTTCCTTGAACTGTAAGCATTGTGCATCTCCATTACATACTTTCTCTTCATTCACCATTTTTAAAATATCCTCATTCACATATGAACTTCTGGAAGAAACCAAATGGGGTCATGCCAACATTTAACATGAATGTACTCTTTTTTAAAAATCTATTTAAAATTACTTTGCAATTTATAATCAGTAAAACAATATTTAATCTAAAAGGAAAAACAAAATTTATAATGTTATATTTATAAATTTATATTTGTACTTACAAAAGTACAAACTAAAAATAGTAATAAGGAAAAGGAAATACAATTAAAATTGCCTTATATTCTATACTTATTAATAGTTATTCATTGGTTTACTAATAAATTTGCTATTATAACATGAACAATCTAAGATATTATTGTAAAATATCACAAAATCTACCACAGCAACACATATTGATGTTAGTAGAAAATACTGATTTTTCCAAAACCTTTCTGGCAACCATTTTTGACATTTGAAATAATAGCATTTTTCCAGTTTCTTGCTATAATTATTTTAGCCACCCCTATGCATTATTAATTCCTCATAAACTGTCAAATTCCAAAGCTTTTGTACATAATTCAACATTGCATTAGCAACTTTAAAATTTAAAGACTTTTCCATAAATCTACTTAAATGCATTAATACATTATCCTCAAAAGACACAAAATAATCATATGATCATTTCATATGGGTTACTGAGCCGTCAAAATTTGACACCTCCAACATAAAAAATGTCCATCTTTCCACATATATTATTTGGAGAGTCCAATATGTAGTATCACTTCAATCATTAACAGCACCCTGAGTTTGAGCTTATTTTTTATCCATTTTCAAACATTTATCAAACATGGAAAATTTGCAGGCTAATTTAAGTGTTGACCTTCTCTTTTCCATTACACCAACTAATTGGCCTTAAGGCGAATGTAGTATCGCCTCTATTTGATCTGCTTGATACAGTATAATCAGGAAAAGTCATTAACAATATTGAATGGTTTTGAATGCATATTTCATGAAAAATATGCTTGAGGAGAAAATGGGTCATGGTAGAAAATTAATTACTTCAAACCATGGGTGCATTTCATGTTATAATATATTAAAAGGTCATCAGTTTATATTTATCTGATTTTTTTCCACAAGCTTTTTTTTTACACCAGTTGGGTTCCAACTTTTGCATAGAGTAATGTTCAATTTAAAATTTAGTTTACTAATTAATACTCTTTCATAAAAACTGTATGTATTCCTGTTCATTATATAAAGCATTGAAAAGTTCTGCTCTCATTTCCAATCCTGTCTGGAGTTTCACCAACAGCTTTTAATTTAAGACATCTAGCTCAGAGTTCACTTCACCTCTGCTCAACAGTTTCCATACCCAATAAACCATTTCATTTTTCCTCAGCATCTGCCAGTTGTCAATGCTTTGAAAATACACCAGCATTCTCACACACAATACTATGAGAATAAATGAAAGTGAGTATGGATGTATGTGATATTTCCTGTCAACAATTACAGAAATTGTTATTAAACACAATATAAAGGTAATCAATGAAGGTGTCTGCTTTAATTACTTTTTCCTTGGAATCATTCTTCCTCCAAATATTATTCTACTGGATTATCTTTATCACAAAGGAAGCTCTATGAACTGCCCCCAAAACAGGAGAGGATGCTCCAGTTATAAGAATATAAAATTTCAACAAACAAAACATTCTCTTTACTACCCAATGAACTACTCAGTCTAAAGACAACATATAATATGCAGAAGGATCACAGTTAGCAGAACCATATAGATCTACTACTGTCCTAAAAGCTTCTAAAAGTTACTTAAGCAAGATATTATTCCATATTGATAGATATCTACCATTCCACTAAACGAAGACATAATTATTTCTAATAGTAGTTGTGCTGGGATTTACCTTGAAAAAGGAGGTATGCAACCACTATCATCCCTTAAAAGGCAGTTTGCATGAATGTCCACTGAATCATACCATATCCTAAACCAGGAATTAGAACTTAGAAGATTCAGAAATATGGAATGTCAAGACTTTAAAGAACAGCATCTTAATAAAACAACCCTCCTTTTATCCCTATCGCTTGTATTCTTGTCTTGAGAATAAAGATTATTTTATCAGTAGTCTTGAAGGCTATTTCAGGAATCCCTTTTATTTTTTTCCTACCTAACCAAATGTTGACAATAATTATCTCACCTTGGATAGGAAGGTGTGTGGTGTCTAAATTTAATAAATAATGTAAAGTAAAATGAATTATCCAGGACTCTGTCTATCCATCAGCAAGATAATTGTTCAAAAACTAAACAGAACAGATATGAAAATGTATCAAAATAAAGATTGCGCTCATAACTGGGCCTGATCCCCCAAAGAAAAATGTTCTGGGGGGAAAAATCTCAGTCCTACCTTGCCACTAAAAATCATCCTGTAAACCCCACAGTGAGAACCATAATTTAAAAGGGACATGGACAAGCAGAAGTTCAAAAGGGATAAGGGATCAGGAAATATATCCCTGTAATGAACAGCTTAAGACAGAAGTGGGCAATTAATTTTCCCAAGGGGCCACATGGGAAACTGGGACTGTCATGGAGGGCTTAGGTGGGAGAGGCTGCCTAATTTTATGGTGAGGGTGGGGCTGTGGCCAATGGCGGACCCACCCACATCTCACCATCTGCATCACCTGGGCCCCCACCACTGCCACCCACACCTTGCTGCCCACACCTTGCCATCCATGCCTCACAATGCATGCCTTGCCTCCTGCATCTTGCCATCTGCACCTTCCCACCCAGGTCACCTGGGCCTCCTGCACCTTGTCACCCATGCCTTGCCACCCGCGCCTCACCACCATGCCTCCCACCTCTACCACCCAGGCTTCCTGCCTCTGCTGCCCACATTTCTCTGCCCTTGCCTCTCTGGACCTCTTATCCACCCATGGGTTGGATAGGGAAAGCCAAGGGCCAGATCCAGCCCACAGGCCATAAAATGCCCAGGTCTGGTTTAAGATCTAAGCACATTTGTGATAAAAGAAACGCCAGCTTCCTTGGAAGCAAGTCTCATCACCAGGGATTATGAATGTTCAGACTTAATATCTAAAAGAGATACATATATTTTTTGTCAGAGACAGGAACTGCCTTGATTTCTGAAATGCTATTTGTCTTACTTTCCCTCCTTAAAAATCAGCTTATTACTGTTCAAAGTGTGAGCAATATCACTCATAAAATAAGGAGTTTTGCCCTTCCAGAGATGCAATACCTTTCTCAGATGTAACTGAGGATTCATCAGATAATTTCTTCTTTTTACTATTGTCTCTGAAGTTTGAGCTTTGAAAAATTTACTTAAAATTCCTTTTTCTTGTGCTTCACATTATGCATTCTGTTTCCTTTTACGAGCAGCAGAAGTATGGTATTTCTGATCATATTCTTCTGCATGTCTACAAAACTGCTGTGGCAATCCCTTTTACTTCATGTACACAAAGAAACAAATGAAAAACTCCCACTATGATTTAATATCCTATATCCATTTCTTCCTACTCTCAATTTCTATCCTTCAGCCATTTAGCTATCGAACACACTACCTGTCTTTGTAAACCCACATATACCACACTTACCCAAGAGTCTTTGTCTAAAATCCACATATATAGGGTTAACTCAGTCCCTTTGATCTACATGCTTCCTCATACTCTCAAATAACCCCTGTTCTCCCTACCTCCCTCTTCCTCCCCAGACATGGCAGACAGCAGATCAGATGGGAAGAAGGGAATGCCTAGCCTGCTGTTGCTTGGTTCATGAGAAGCAGCTCCCTGTCCCATCACACCCTGGGCAATGGCACTGGCACAATTCTTGAATCTTTCTTATAGTTCCTTTTCTGTTTGAATGGGCATGGAAATATGGAGGCATCTGGCCACTGAGGGACAGCAGAGTAACTGACTGAGCATTGGCCTGGCACTGGATGGACTGGAGAGATTCACAGTGCCCTGGACAATTTCATCACCATAAACCTAGACACCGAACGGCAAATAGAAGGAGACTTCCTGGATCTCCAATTATTCTGGGGTTTCTGCTGGTAAAGTGGATATAAGATAATGTTTTGCTTATTCATATCCCAACTTTACTTTCCATGTTGCACCATATTATTCCATGAAAAACACCCCCTCTAAAAAATTGTAAAGTTTTCCACCCATTTCAGTCAATGTGAAACATGTATCTTGCCTTGGATTGGGCCCCAACTTAAAAACAGCTATTTCATATTTATGTAATTTCCATACAAACAATTTATAGCTTCTTCAAGAGTCATACCAACCCTTTTTATATCAAAACAATAGTCATACACAGAGACTTTACTTTTGTGATAGCTGGGTGACACTTAAAAAGTAACCAGCACAGAAATTGTCTTGGTCAGAATCAAAACACACACTATTTTCTCAAGTACAAATCAAAAACTTCAGTCAATACACAGAAGTAATGTCATCATTTGTTTTATTGTTTTCTTTCATACTAAGTGGAACCAACTACTAAAACTTTACAGATCAGCTAAACATCTAAGGTAGCTTCCTACCATTCATATAACTACAACTCCTGAAGTACTATACCAGTATTAATGTGATTCATATGGAGTTCAAGAACTTTAGCTTCTGGAATTCAGTTATTAGACAGCCATGCAGCTGTCTTTTCAAAATGCTAGACACTGGCAAAATTCTGAAGAGACTGATCACAAAAGATTACTTTTAATTTCCTTCCTTTATTTTTTTCATCCTTCTTCCTTTTCATGACCCCTTAGATTCCACTGATCTTTGGAAAATATATATCTATAGCATCTTATATTTCCAGTATTTTTGCAATGTTAACAAAAAGGTTGTTGATCCCATGTACAGATGCAAAATTAGAGATTACAATGGTTTGATTAATGATTGTTTTTATTTATTAAAATGGAAATAAAATTCATCTCAGCATTGTACAGAAGATGTGAATCATATGATCCACTCAGTTACTTGGTCTGCTTTCTAGATAATAGTTGTTGATAGGTGACAACCCAAGAGATATTAAACCATCCCTTGCAGTTATTGATGGGTGTAATGGTATGTGGGAATGACCTTGGGAGAAAGAGAAAGATCCACAGCCAGGGGAATGGTTGGAAAAGAGGCAGTTTAGCCCACAGAAGGAATGTAGGCATGGCAAACATCTCAGAAGGGACCCTACCTAGTTTCTTGGGCTGCAGATGCAATGGACTTAAATGTGCTTGCAACATTCTGTTAATATAACCTTATAATAAAGTAGAATTGGTTTATATGGGTGTGCCTCCTGTCTGGACTGACAATGGTCCAGAGTCTAGTTAATCATAGCTGATTTCAAAAAGCTAAATGGAACTGTACCTCATTAATACTTGGAAATACTAGGACTCTTGATTAGACTGGGAAAATGAAGGAAAATTTACCAGAAGACAGCATTGGTAAACTACTTCCATACCATTTCTAATAAAGTAACATGAATATGGTTATACAGTGATGAGTCAGTTCAATTCAAAGAACATGTTAGCATTTTTTAACATTGTAGAGGACTGACTTGTCCTTCTGTGACATGTGCCACTCCCTATTTTCATTAATATTGTACTGTAAAAAGATAGTAAGAGGAAATTGCCATTGCATAGTAGGACAATATGAGATAAATATATTTATTTTGTATTTTTTTCTATCTTGCCATTGATATTTCTCTTAATTTTTGCTTCATTTATTTGGTTCCCACAAATTGATTTTAGGGGAAAAACAAATCCTAGAGCAACATTACTGAATGCATTGTATTTTTCACTGCAAAAAGTATATAGATGTCAACTTTAAATATATTTTAGATTTTTTGACAAAGAAAAGTTTTACCATATTTTTGCTGTTTTATTTAAAGATTAATCTTTCATCAAGTTACATGATTTTTCTCCAACCAATAGTAATAGTTTAGGGAGCTAAATGTAAATGCCAATAATACTTTTTCTGGTATTGGAAAAATAAGAGCCAAAATACAGTACTTAAAACAAATAATTGATTTTGCAATCTTCATCCATATTTGTCTCGTCAGTTTTGGGATTAAAAAAGGGTCCCATTACAGTTTTAAAAGTTGCATGATATGATCAAGAACCAAATGTACATATTCCTTATCCCACCATTAACTCTGGTTTATTAACTTGGCTTAGGATAATAAAATACATTTAAAATAATCAGTGTCAAGGGATAGGGAGTTGACTCTGTTCTATGAATAGTAATTCTATTTGTTATCATACAGAATAACATTTCATAGAAAGCACATCTTCACTGAATATAGATTTTTTATAAGAACACCCAGGTGTCTAAAATAAACAGTTGTACAGATTATAGTTTTAAATTAAGGACAAATGAAGCTGCAATGAGCCACTAGTTAATCTGGTCTAGTGGTTAAGGTAACAGGCTAGAAACCAGAAGGCTGTGAGTTCTAGTCTTGCTTAGCCATGAAAGCCAGCCATTACCCTCTAGTGACCAACCTTCAAAGTCATCTTATCAGTTCCAGATGAAAAATAAAAAGTTTTCCACAGGAAGGATTCTTATAGTTAATTTCAAAGTTCTCATTCATGTCCATCTGGACCATTAAACCTTTTAAAACTTTCTAAAATCAGCACTATAATCACTCTTGCTGTATACCTCCCCCAAATATTTTTTTTGCAGAACTAATAATTAAAAAACCTTTCTTAAAGAATTGATCATACTTGCAGTTCTGAACATTCTCAATCTTTAAAAAGCAGTAGAAAAAAAATAAAATCTAAAGTGATTAAGAAGTGAGGTTCAGTCAAACCCTGAATCCATAAAAGGCTACATTGACAGCAATGAGGTCAGTAGAATCTGCAACTCCCAGCTATTTGCAAGCAACTGCAAAAACATCAACTTCTCCTATCTACTCACAAAAAAACTCCTCCAAAACCAGCTGTCCAGAATATGTATGGGTACATACAAAAGTATGTACTTTTACCAAAATTTCACCAAAGAGATTTGGTGATCCGGATCCAGCATCTAGTTGCTGTTTTCAGCCATAATGTCTCTGTTATCTGTGGGATGTGAGTTTACCATTTGAAGTCTCCCCCAACCAAGCTGCATGATATTTCACTAAATTCATTGGGAATTATTCTTTAAACCATGCTTTCTTTAAAGAATACCTTTCTCACTGTACCCATTCCCTCTGCTCATTGTTTTAATAGGTAAAAGAAAGAAAAGGGAAAAAAAAGCCAGCTAACTCTAATCCAGAGAGAGCTGCACACTGGCCTCATGGATTATGATGTCATTAGTTCATTACTTCATCACATGTAATGATATCATAACCAAATGAAATACATTGTTGCAGAAATGTGATCTATTGTATGTAGAAGTCCATTGTATCAACTGAATAAATTAAGTTTGTTATTATTATGATATATTGTCAAAGAAGTAAGATTTTTAAATATTCAAAATGACTGGATTCAGACATCACACTAAACCCTGCATTCGATGAATAAACTAAAAAGTCTGGCTTATTATATGGCACTAATCCATGTTCCTAGGAATAAATAAACAAATAATGAAACAAAGGAAGCTATATTACCAAAAGTCTAATCATTAAACCCTTAGATCCACTTCTATCAACACAGACAACAGCAAATATGCAGGGATTCTGGAACATGTTTTCCCAATATTATCTGAAGATTCTGGGGAGTAAATATGGAGCTCTGCACATCAAAAACATATTCTATAGCACAAAGTCAAAATCTTTAGATCATATAGAACTATAGTGAGTTAAGAACAGAAAACAAAAAACATCTTGGAAGAGGAAAATGACAAATTTTCTCCTGTGGAAAAAAGCATGAATACATCAACGTAAGTAATCAAAAATTAAATTCAACTCAAAAAGAACTTTGCTTTTAAATATTGTCTAATTATTCAATCCTTTTTTGGCTAAAAACTTAATTGACTACACAAGCAAATTATGCTTCTTATTAAATGAAAAAACTACCTAGACTTCAAATTATCCAAGATAAATTGCATTTATTTTCATAATTTTAACAGAAAAGCTTATTCTCTGTCTTAATGTTCTATTATAATTCTGAGGTCTCATTCATTCTACACAATCAAGTATTGTCAGAAAAAGCACCTCTTAACTGACTTAGCTTTAAATCTGTTTGCATATTAAAGGGATAAATGGGGTCATCAAAGTAACCTGAAACAGAATGAGCAAACAATAGCTGAGCTGATTTGGTTTGTTCTACTGTGGGGCAGGTTCTGGAAAAAGATAAGGCCTGGACTGGCTTTATTCGTATCATTATGTGTAATGTGGCTTATTTGGTTTTGGCTGAACATGTTGGATGTTCCATCCAAGTGCATAGAGTAAGCAAAGAATATAAAGCGAAATGGCATCACATTAAGCTTTTATACACATACAAACTCATACATATACACATTGACACTGACGAAAATAAACATGCACATGTTGTTTCATACAGAAAATAATCAGTTATATGCTCACTGGGTATATAATTTCTCATACACAAAATGTATGAACTTCCAGCTAAAATAAGGATCATCTTTCCTCGGTTGCTTCATTTTTGCTTTGCAGAGATTGCCTCTCTTGCCAAGATTTAAGACTGAATAGAGTGGGAGAGTTTTGAGAAATGAAGCAATTGGAGGAAGATTCATTTTCTTCTGGAAGATGGTTATTCCGAAAGACAGTAACTATTTCAGCCAGGATCAGGACACCCACATTTCCATTAAAAAAATAAGATGGGAAGAATGTAGGTCTATCGTGCTTGCACTACAAAAATCTGGAAGACCATGAAAGGTAAATGTTTCCCCTTTCAGTCATGTCGGAGTTAGGGGGTAGTGCTCATCTGTTTCATAGCCGAAGACCATTAGATAGCCACAAAACAATAGTCTGATATTTTGATGATATCTTTGATAAAATTTAGTGGTTGTCTAAATTTCTGCAGCTAAAATATGGTAACCATGAAGAGCATGTTATTTATGAATTACAATACAGTGCAGCCTCACAAAATGAGATTAATCTGTTCCGGAAGAACGCTCTTAGTGTGAAATGCTCTTAAAGTGAAACGAGGTTTCCCATAGGAAACAATGGAAAGTCGGACAATCCGTTCCACGCCCCGAAAAATATTCACAAAAAATCATTTTCGATGGAATTTGATGTAGAAATGATTGTCTCTAACATCTGAAACAAGTAACAATGATTAACACACGATATAAAGCAGAAATAGAGCAAACAAACCAGCACTTACGGATCTGCTTCGAGGCTGTTAGGCTGGCTGCTGTCTGGTGCCCCCTGCTGGCTCAGAGGATCCACTGCTGCCGCTGAGGCAAAACTGCCTTTTCCCTCAGTAATGCCTTTCCAAGAGTCTTTTGTGGACGATTTGGAAATGTTTCTTGCCTCCGTACTGAGGGGAGAAGAGAAGGGCAGCAGGGGTCAGGCTTGATGGTGCCAGGCGACGAGGAAATAAAGAATTTCTGCTTGATTTTGAGCGAGGACAAGGACAATTTCTGCTTTATTGTGTGTGTGTGGGCGTGCGCACTTTGAGAACAATCCCGGCTGGCATGAGGGAGGAGGGGGAGGGGACTGCCTGGAAAGAGAATCTGGACTCTGTAGTCTCGGGAGTTCCTTCTCTTAATTTACGCTGTTTACACAGCAAGAGAGGAGAACTGTCGGCTCTGTTGTGAGATTTCCTACGTGAGCTCATCGCGCGGTGCTCATCTTGCCATCAGGATGATGTGTGCATTCTGGCAAGGTCAGTCACACACACACCTCTCTCGTGCTTCTTGGTAATCAATTAAGAATCGCCTTATCGCCTTTCATTTCGCATTTCTTCAAGGGGCTTCCCGCACACACATGCGCTCACAGTACAGCACACGCACAGTAATGGAGTAAACCACGTGGCAGCATAGGAGAATGCGCGTGTGCTTGCCGCCTGTACAGCAATGTAGTAAACCATGTGGCATTTCCTGAACAGGAAATACAGAGTGCGCTGACTGATGACTGATGAAACTTATCATGTGAAGTTTGCTTGTTTTGTGAGTTGCCGCTCGTCTAGTGGAATAAATTTTATTTTTTTTTGCTCTTGTGAGAATCTCGTCTTGTAAGGTTCCACTGTACTGTCCATAGTCTTCTCTACCAATCCATTGCTCTTTGTGAACACACAGTTTAGTAAAGAAAGAGGGGAGGCAAGGTTTTACTGAACCTATAAAAACTTCCATACATTTAGATTGTACCGCTAGGTAAGTTTATTAGCCTTGCTGTAAGTCTTTGAGTCTTTTACTTTTAAGTCTTTTATAACTTCCTCCATGCCAAATTAAAAATGAGGAACCTATCTATTAATGTAAAACCATTCTTCATAATTTTAGATTAATTTTACGAAGTTTACTGGATGCGAAGATGTGGAGGCTATTCCTAAACTAAGCAATGTTCTGGAGAAGCTGAACCAAGATTTTACTAAACAAAAGGAAATTTTGAAAAAGCTCCATGCATTTTATTCTCTGAAACTAAGTGCTGCAAATACATATGCACCTATGCTTGCAAGTACAGTCATGTCATCTATTTTTGCTTGTTTTTTATGTTCATCAAAGCAAAAGATCTAATCCTGAAGGCTTTGCATGTCTGCAAATATAAACAGATCAGTTGCAATAAGAGTAAAAAAGAACACCTATAATAAAAAGGCATCTAACTTCTTCTTAATGTTTTCGAAAGCATCCTTCCCCAGATAATCAATATGGCCTTCCTCCCACTTTCTTCGTTCATCTTCTGCACTTGACTCCTTTGCCTTCAATTGAACAGCCACCTCTGCATCAGAACTGGTAAACTCTGAATTCTAGAAGAATGAACAATGAAAGGCATTTAAGATATTCAGTGTTATGGTTTTAATTGCTTATAGCCAGAAAATTAAATTCAAAATCTGTATAATGCAAGCAGTTGAATTTGCAAGTCTGAGTAATTAAGTTATTCATGATGCAGGACTATAGAAGCTAAATTGATTTAAAAAATATCTGTAAAACCACCAGCATAGAAAGAGTAACTGATTCTTCATCATATGACAAATTTAAGCTAGCCATTCTTTTGACTCTTATTCTCTTCTATAGTATTTGTAGACCATTTACAGCGGTTACCAAGGGAAAACCTACACAAAACAGTCAACAAAGAAATCTCAATGGGCCATGTAGCATAATTAATTAATTAAATTTATATATATATATTATTATTATTACCATAGTCTGCTGAGGGACAGGCTGAACAGAGAATTCTGTGAAGGATTTACTTGATTCAACAATATCATCTTCAAGGATGCATTCATCTTTCTTTACAGCCTGAATAAAATAAAAATGCAGGCTTTAATTGCCTTCTAAGGAGAAAAAAAACTTTTATTACAACCCATCTGGATCACGCTTCATATACCTAAATACTATTAAGATCTAAATATTGCACCTGCAGACTCCAAGTAATCATAAAAGATAAAAAATACTGACAATTAGCCTTTTTTGTTAAAATAACTCAAGCATTTTTGTATGCCACTGAATAATGTATAAGAATATCCATCAAACTGGTATGCCACATTCAACAACATGCACTTAACATCTCTTGTTGCAAAATATTTCTACTGTTGGAATCTTAGACATGTTTTACTAAAAAAATAATTCTTTTTTTAAAAAGACTCTCTAAACCCTACCCATCTTGTTAATGTGGACCTCAAAAGCATAGATATTCTGACTGTAGAACCAGATATCTGTATCTTGTTCAAAGAGGAGATGGAAATTGTTTTCAAGTAAAACATGCAAATCTCCCATTGTTATTAAGTAAACCAAGGATGATTTTGTAGTAGAAAGTTACTATTTTCTAAAGGAAAATCACTGAAAGGCATTTCCAACTGCAATTCAGTGAGATGGTTTGAAAAAGAAACATCTGTTGTTTTTTAATAAAGCTTATATACATTGAACTATGTTTATGTAAACTGTAGATAGACTGACATTTTAAATTTGTGAAAATGACATCTTTACAAACATTCCAAATGTCTTCAACTTTTTAAAATAATAATATACTCACACTATTGTTTTTGATAGATAACTCACAGGGTGAATTTACAACAGATTCTGAAATATATTCTGCATTTGTTGAGGTTGGCAAAGAATTGTTGACAAGATGATTTTCTCTTTCAGATGTCTGCTCATCATTGTTCATATCAGGCTACAATAGGAAAATATCTAAATCTGTATTATATGTGTTTAAATATTTTATCTCTAGATGTTATTTCTATTTTTAACTTAATTTTGTACAATTTATATGATGCTCAATCCAAACAAAGCTCTAAGAAGGTTGCAAAATATTATACAAACTACAATACAAACAACATTAAACTGTAAAACAGCAACATACCTATACATAATCACACTGAGGAATATAGGTAGTTCTTATCACCCATGGCATTCACTTATGATTGTGATATTTGTTTAAGAACTACTGCAAAAAATGTTGAAAAATCAGGTCTAGTCACATGATGCTTCAAATTACAACCACAATGACTGACGACTGTAATTCTGGGCTTAATTATGGTTGTTAGGCTAAGGACTATCTGTAAATTATCTACATCAAGAATGGGAACTCACTACTTTGCCAGTCTCCAGAGATATTCTGAAATAGCCAGGGTTCCCTCCATAAATATTGTAAACTTGGGGTGATTTTTATTGGCAAACTATTCTTAGGAAGACCAGCAATGTTATTACATTTTCTCCATTTGTACACCATCTGATATGGCAATGATTCTGTATCCCTTTTAGGTTCATGAACTTCATGCTCTAAGACCTAAAAACATCTCTCTTGATAGGGTCATGATTCAATTCCATTATCCTGTGTCGTAAACAGCAGTCTCCAATGGCAGTAGCCAACATCTATATTTTTTTAATATGAGGGGCCACTCAAACTCACACCTGATAGCTTATTGATTGGATCATACTGACTCCCCTGAGAGTACTAGTTATACTAGAACTTTACAAACTCTGAAGAACAATGCAAGTTGCAAACATTGGTTTGATGTTTTCAATAAAGATGTGACACAGTATACAGACCTGACTAGAATTTTACATTAGTTATGCTTTAAAAGTATTTATACATGAATTGATGTGCCTCAAATATCTTGCCAGGAGCTCCTTTTTCTCATTCTGTTATCTCTATTCTGCAATGCAAAATAGTAGTTCACAATTTCAAAAGCAGTATGCCATAACAGTCTGTCTTTTGAGAATGTTGCCTAAATCTCCCTTGGGAAACTTAACCATTAGCCTGAAATGGGGTTGGTGAAATGAATAATCTGAAAGGGAGGGGAGGCAAGAAGGTATATGGAAAGGAATAACCACAACCACTTGAAACATGAAGCACCTAACATGTTTCTGAACAGCTGACATGTTTCTGTTATGAATATTAATCTGGCCTAAGATCATTATAACTACTCTTTTTTTGGTTCATTCAAGTCAATTTTGACTCTAGCAACTACCTGGATAAGTCTCTGAAATTAACTTGGCAGAATTTCAGAAGTGTTTTGCACTGTCTGCTTCCTAGGGTTGAGAGAGAATGACTAACTCAAAGTCATCCAGCTGGCTTTATGCCTAAGGCAGAACTAGAACTCATTGTCTCCAGGTTCCTAACTTCATGTCTCAACCACTATACCAAAGTGGCTCAAATTTACTTACTGCTATGTTTGAATGAAAGCAAATTTATTGTATTAAAATACACATTCATTTCTATAAACAAAGTTTCATGATATTGTTATTTCCAATTCTTAATTATAATAAAACACAAATACTTCTGAAGGACCAAATGTGGTTTATGATTGTTGCAATGTAATCATATTCTAAACACAGAGTTACAATTTTGGTCATACCTCATAAATTATGAGTATATGGAATGAAAGAGATCTCTCAGTCAATATTTCCTACTAGCCCTGACCCTAACCATTTTACCTCCTCTTGCTGGACTGGAGGTTCTTGCAATTTGTCCAGTAATGGTAATATACTGGACCTGTATGTTATCCACCAAAGTTCTAGGAATGGCAGCTGATTTTCAGATACAGGAGTTGAATCATTCAGTGTGACTGTTCTTATCTGGGGATTGTACTTATAGTTCCAGGGCTTTGCTGGTCCCAAAAAATGAATCACCTTTGTATCTTTACCAAAACTGGGGAGAAAAAAAAGTAAAACAATGTTGAAATGATTGACATAAGAGACCATTTCAATTCCTGATATACAAGTAATCTTCGCTTAACAACATTAATTGCAAAGTTAATGGAGGAAATTGCCAAGTAGGCCAGATGAATACTATAGAGATGACTGGGTGGGAGCAGGTGTGTGCTGATACCATGCAAGTGTGGCCAGGTGGCGGAAAGGTTGGCGCAGCACAATATGAGTGAGGAGGGGGTGCAGCACCATTTGATTGCAGTTGGGCAGGAGAGATGGTGGTGTAGTCCACAAGAGTGAGGCCGCATGGGTAAGGGGGGAGTATGGTGCAGCACAAGTGTAGGCAAGGGAAGGAGTGGTGTGACAATGCTTGAATGCAGCCGGGCAGGGGAGAGGGTGCTGAGGCACCACATGAGCAAAGCCAAGATGCAGCATTGTGCAAATGTGAACAGGGAGGAGCTGCTGAGACACTGCTTGAATGCAACTGGGCAGAGGAAGGAGTGATGTAGTGCCATGCCAGCACAACTAGGTGGGAGGTGCTGTAGGTGGATGCTACAGAGTACAAAATTCCTGGGATCTCAAACAAAACGTACTCCTTGGGAGAAGTTCTCCTTGGGCTCCTTGGGAGAAGAAGTGCTGAGAATGTCTTACAAGATCAATCTGCAACTTTCCCTGCCTCTTTCCCCATTGAGTTTGCTTGTAGGAAATGGGCAGGGAAAGTCACAAATGGTAAACAGATGTGCAATCATCTTAACTGTTGCCAAGTGCTTGAATTGTGATCATACGACCATGGGGATGCTGCAGTGGTTAGAACTTCAAGGACCAGTCATAATTACCAGTCCTTTAGCACCATCACAACTTTGAATGGTCACTGAGCAAGTAGTTGTTAATCTGAGGATTAACTGTACAATATTTTTAACTTAGCAATTTTATGACAGCACTTTTAATTATTTCATTAATACCACTTTTGCCAACTTTCAGATTATTATTTATCAAATTTTATGCTGCCAAATTCGAAAACAACTCTTGGCAGCTTATAATAAAAATATAAAACTATAATATAAACAAAACAATTAAAAAATATTCCAGTGTCTTACAACAATTAAACTTCAATATTCAATGTGGTACATAAATATGTCAAGCCTTTCAGATAAAAAACTAAAACCAAAATCAAGACACCCAAAATACTGGAAATAAAAGATGGGAATACAATCACTTTGTCAACGCCAGTCCAAAATGACAAAACAATGAAGAGGCATTTATAACTAGTCTGTGCCAAGTTGTTCTTCTTTTAATGGAGTTGTTTCTGTGATAAACACTGTAACTATCAAGCATCCTTTGATTCTATGGAAGACTACAAGAGATAATCGCCTTCTGTTTACTTTTGCAGTGTTAAGGCAACAGTTTTCTTGCTATGGGAGAAGGGAAAAGCAAGTTCCTTACACCTATCTATTTTTCAAGCCCAAAGCTGAAACTTGCTTTATTTCTCTCCACCACGGTATAGCTTCTTGAAGGCTGAGATACGAGCTTCCACTAATTAATAAACAGAGAGGCCCTGCTCCTGCTAAAAGGGAGATATAAATTTCTTGGAAATGTTCATTAGAAATTGGAGGCTGAACCAGTTTGTGCTGGAAAGGCAAGAACTGTGAGAAAGTGGGCAAAAGAAGGCAGTTTAGCAGAAAGGGATATGTCAAGCAACTGCATTCTTATTTTCAGCCAGTGCGTATTGTTCAATGCCATTAATTCATGATGATAGGAAACACTTTACTCAAGCTATTTTATCTCCTATTGCAACTGCAAAAGTAAATCTTTTCCAACATTTCACTCACTACAAGGTTGATAACTATGCTGTATAGTCTCTAGACATGCCAACATAAAACAAGTGAGAAGTACTGGAAGCCTGGCAAACATTTTGGATTTTTTAGGTGATCAAACATGGATTGCCTTAGTTGTTTTATTCTACATGTATTGTTCTCTGATGAGTAATTAGGTATTTTAAATTTTGCATTCATGGTGGAAATACTGATTCTGGATTACAAAGGCTTAATATCTGATTCTGAGTTTTGGTTTTTGACTAGCTGAATCTTAAAAAGGTAAAGGTTACCCTACCAATCATGATTGATCTAGGGTGCGGTACTGATCTCCATTTCCAAGCCAAAGTCTCCGAGGATGCTTTTGTGGTCATGTGGCTGGCATGACTAGATGCCAAAGGCACATGGACACT
>JANHZU010003721.1:335192-356090 GCA_032468055.1 Acrochordus granulatus
GAGGACTCCAGGAGACAGTACAAAACAGGGGGGCCTGGCGTAATGCAGTCCATGGTGTCGCGAAGAGTCGGACACGACTGCGCGACTGAACAACAAAAAGAACATTAAGATACTTGCTGATCTGTATCTTTACTGGCAGGATGGGTTTTTGGAACCCATCTTGTATTATCTTGAGCATAACAGGTATCCTATTTCTGTCATATCTCATATTCAAAAGTTTGTGCTCACCAATCATTCTGTTTCAACATCTCTCTCAAATATGCATTTAGACATTTCTTAATTAGCACTTTAAATTGAATTTTCTCTCTAAACATAGATTTAAAAGTTTGTTTTGTTGCCTCACTGCTGCCAAATAAGTTCAAAATCCAGTGATATTAATTTATCAAGTGCTGATCACATAATTTTATGTATGAAAATAATAGAAAAGTTGCATTAATTTCCTCGGATATGCTAAAGCTGGTGCTCTATCCTAGAACAGGTTATAATAGTCCATATCTCTCATTTCAAAAGTCTTGTCTAAAGTGATTTTATTTCTACTTTCATAATAAAAACTGAAATGAAGGAATAGACTGACATATCTAAATGAAGCCTGAACATTCTTCTCTTTGTGCAGATACTTCTTTTTTGTCAGAGACCTAGTCAAACTTGACTAAGAGTACGTCTTCTAAGTGTTAAAAGATAGACACGTTTAAACCACTGAACTCTCTTCTGTTCAGAAGCAGATTCTTACTGCATCACCCTGCTTGTAAGCCAAGATATCTCTGTCTGCATCTTGAGACGCAGTTTTAAAGCAGACATTATTCTAGGTTGCTACTTACTGAGGCAAGTAGTGATGAGGTGACTCTGAGATTGATTTTCCTGGTTTCCATGTGCACCTGCTAGGCACATCAGGACTAATCCAGGAGTTACTGGTTTTGGCTTCTGGGTTTTCCACATCTCCACTGAGAAAAGGACAAACTCTGATTGTTTTATTTGAAGTGTAAACAGAAGCCATCATTAGCTAAGAAGGAAATACAGAAAAACAAGCATTTGAATGAAAGCTTCAACTCTGGTAAAACAGAACATACCTAGTCAAGGAATCTTTTTTGTTTAAATTCACACATTTTATGTATTGTAGAAGGTATTAGTCCATTTTGTAACACAGATAACATGTTTGAATTTATATTTTTGCAGCTTAAAGGAAGGCATCTTGGTGGTGTGATGACATTAGTACAGAAAAAGGTAGAATAGTCACCTCAAGTATTTTTCTACTTGGAAAAGGGCATTACATGTTATATTCTTAAAATTAAAAGAACAAATTATGGTTGGAACTCAGACTCTAATTTAGCGCTTTGCTGTGAAATTTCAGCAGCAAGATCTTTGGGACTATGAACATAGTTTAAAATGTGCTTAAATATTATCTATAGGCTATGAATTCCTTCCTCTGTTCCTTTCTGGAAACTACTATTCTTTGAGTGTTTCATAGATGTTTGACAATCTTCTTCAAAGTGTTACTATCAGCCACGTTCTTTGGTGTTGTATGAGACAATAACTAGAAAGCTACATTTTTTTTCAAGTAATTTTGTGAAAGATTATAATTGCAATAGTACAAAATAATACCAACTAAAAGAAAGATATAAAAATAGAAAGAGTACAACAGATAAAATTAGGAAAAACATGAAGAATAGAAAGACAAAAGAAAAGAAATAAAAGTAAAAACATAGTAAAGAAAAATAAAATATTTATTTATTTATTTATTAAATTTATATGCCGCCGAAATCCGAAGACTCTCGGTAGCTAACAACACTAAAAACAACAATTAAAAACACTTAAAAATAAAATAAAACCATTAAAACATAAATATATTAAGAAATGACTCCCACTTATCAACAAAGTCATTAAGGGTTATCAGAAATAACATATATATTTTAATTATGATGAAATAAACCAATTTTATATTCCTTCCTTTTACTTCTAATAATCTTTAATTCATTCAAATAAAGTCATAGAACTAGACTTCATTTCTTCTTTGTCTCTTCTCAGAAGATTCTTCAAGTTTTAAAAAGTCTCTTTTGTAAATCCAAGGTAGAGAAATTATCCAGGTGATTTTCTTGGCTTATTGTTTGTATGTCCCTTTTAATTATTAAAATATCAGCCAGGTTGTTTTGTGTGTTCAGTCTAACATCTTTTTCCATGTCATTATTGTAGCCTATAGCTTGTATCAACTCAAGCTGTTTGTCAAGTAAAACATGTTCTTCTTCCATAACACCTTTTACACACAATCTGTCCATAGAAACAAATATTGCTGTCAATATCAGTAATATTAATTTCTGATTCCATTTTTAAAAGTATCCTTCAATGTTTCCAGTGTTAGAACATTTGTGCTATTTTGTAACTGTTAGCCAAGTTTGTGTGTTCTTCCAATGCAATAAAAATAATTAATTCCCTCTAGTGCCCAATGTTTAAAACCTTACCTTATTCTTTTTTTAAAAAAAAATTCAAATAAAAGCATTTTCCCACAGGAAGGATTTTTTATAATTAATTCCAAAATCTTATTTCAAATTTATCTAGATACTTTGTCCATTTGTAGCTTTCTAAAACCAATGGTTTAATCAACCTTTTTAATGTTTTATAAAAATAATTAAGTTCTTAAGAGTGTAGTCAACTATTTCTTTGATTAAGAATTGAAGGCAGACTCAGCTGATTTCAGATTTGTGGAGGCCAAAGAGTTTCTAACAGCTAATAATAGTTAATAAGCAATTTCTGAATGTAAGTAGAAAAGGAAGTATATGAACTTAGTGTCCTTTTAAAAGCACCTATCACAGTTTGAGCAAGATGGCTATTCCCTTAGCCATCAA
This sequence comes from Acrochordus granulatus, assembly GCA_032468055.1. Classification (NCBI taxonomy): domain Eukaryota; kingdom Metazoa; phylum Chordata; class Lepidosauria; order Squamata; family Acrochordidae; genus Acrochordus; species Acrochordus granulatus. Next base: position 338,030 of record JANHZU010003721.1, read on the forward strand.
AGTCCACCAGTCTTCCATTCTTGAGAAGTAATTTCTAGAGCACTCATGGTGATCTACCATCCTTTCTTTATTTGGAGAGGTTTGAAGAGACAGTCTGCTCATTGGTTCTTCCTTCTTTGTCATGGTCATTGGCTCTGCTTTTCATGGAGCTGTCTTCAGTCCACAATTTCTTCCTCCAGAAGTCCCAAGAAATATAATTTCTACTGTGAATTCTCCATGTACTTCCAGAGTCAATACTGTATTCTCATTCTGATATGTATTCCACAATCCTGAACTGTGGGAACTTTTGTTGAAGCTCAGGGAATATTTCTCACAATCACAGTGATTTGTTTTAATAAAAACATCATATTGTTCCAAGCTGTCTTCAAATTTATTATCCTGCATTTCCTATTATTCATTTCATCCTGAGTTTAAAGTTTATTTAAGAAATATCTCTGACCTCAATTACAATTCAAAGTGCTTCCTGAACAGTGATTCAACAGGATCAAGGTACAAGCAAACAATTGTATAGTATTATCACCAACATCTTGCAAGGAATCATTCACTCAGCAAAGTCAAAGCATCTCCCTAGTTAACATTAGTTTGAAGATATAAAACTATTTTGAAGTTTAAAACTGATTTCAGGTATATTTTATCCAATAAAATAGCAATTATTTATACTCAAGAAAACTTTGTTTTATATGAACATTTTTCTAACCAATAACCTATAACTGTACTACTAAAGTTTACCATTTGAGAAAACACTTATTTTTTCATGTACAGTATTATATTAAGGTAAACCTTTCTCTTTTTTCAGTTTTTGAGAAATGCCAAAGTGATAGAATTTAATGAAGTTTAGTATATGAACCATTATGTGTGTCAAAAGACAAAACACTATTAAACTATGGGTCTATGTAGATACAAAGTTAGCCAGGTAATCATCAACACTGGGGAAAATGTGGAAAGGGATACTATACTTGCCTCTTTTTTAAGGAGCTCAAGGAAAACCCTTTTTTAAAGCTTTTTTTGTAATGTCAGTGGCTTTTGAATAACAGCAGCTATGAAATCTGATATCCATAACTAGCTCTATTGTGGGATTGGATTTGAATGGCAACCTTCCAGACTTAAACTGTTAATCAGATTTTTGGATTTTCTCCTTCCTTCCTTCCTTCCTTCCTTCCTTCCTTCCTTCCTTCCTTCCTTCCTTCCTTCCTTCCTTCCTTCCTTCCTTCCAACATACTTCCTGATAACATTGAATGCTTGCAATTATGCTTCTATATTAAATTGGTTAATGCACAGGGAGGACTCATTAGAGAAGACTGTGATGCTGGGAAGGATTGAAGGGAAGAGGAGACGGGGATGGCAGAGGATGAGAGGGATAGATAGCATAGTAAGTGTGATGGGCGTGGGCTTGGGAGGACTCCGGGAGGCAGTGCAAGACAGGGGGGCTTGGCGTAATGCAGTCCATGGGGGTCACAAAGAGTCAGACATGACTGCGTGACTGAACAACAAAATTTCCATTTCTGCATGTTGCCAAAGTGGTTCAGCTCCTCTCTACAGGCAGCTCTTTCAGCCAGCTCCAGGAGTCCTCTCAGCAGGTGGCAGCAGCTTGCAATTTTCTCTGCCAGTTTCCCCACTGACTGCCTGGAGAAGCCAGCAGAGGTTACAAATGGCAACCATATGATTACAGGGCACTTGGCAATGGGTCCTAATTGTGAACAGGTTGCCAAGTACCTAGATAGTATTACATGACTACAGGGCGAGCGGTGGTGGTGGTACAACATTTTAAGATGGTTGGAAATGCTTTATGGGCTGTAAAGCATGCCTTCTTGACCCATTGCAATTCCAGATTTTCATTAAATAGACAGCTGTAAATCAAGGATTATCTGTAACTGGACAGACTTATAGATTTTTAAATTTATGGAGTATTAAATCATCTACGCTATTAGCTGCAACAGCATATTGTTCAGTCTTGCAGTCATGTCCAACTCTTTGTGACTCCATGGACTGCAGCAGGCCAGGCCTTCCTGTCCTGCACTGCTCCCAGAGTCTCCCCAAACCCACATCCATTGCATCCAGAATACTATCTAACCATCTCATCCTTTGCCATCCCCTTCTCCTTTTGCCTTCAAATTTCCCCAGCATCAGTCTTTTCTAATGAGTCCTCTCTTCGCATTATGTGGCCAAAGTATTTGAGTTACAATTAAAAACAATATATCACTCGATATCAGTTGCTATCATGAGCAAAAATGCATTATTTTATTTATATATTGTGGGAGTCAAGTTGATAAGAGCTTCTTAAGAGCCAGAATATCAAATATGTCAACAGCCTACCGTCAACTAGCACCAAGCCTAAAAAATGTAAAACAAAGTGTCCATCAAGCTGTGAAAGAAAGCAGCACCAGTTATAATCTACAGTGCATATAAGCAGCAGCCATATTCTCATATTGACAGAAGGCAATCAACTGCTTAAAGGCGCATCATTCTTGCATGCAGTAAAGATTCTTATTTAGCCATGCCATATATCCTGTGCTGCCTACTTTCTATCAAGACTGAGCCAGGGATTTTCCATATGGATAGAGTGCATCTCATTCTCTCCTTTTTGGATTTCTCAGCAGCACTGGAGACCATCAGTCACTCTATCCTTTTGGACCTACTGCTATGACTGGCAGTTGGAAACAATGGGTTACATTGCTCTGCTCCTTCTTGAATTGTTCCAGTTGTAGGAAGAGGTCTCCTTAATGATACTACAGGGTGTCAATCCTTTACACAAGGTTTTTGTTTCACTCTCCCTTATTGTATAACATTTATACAGTCACCAAGAGAAGTAAATTGTTAAAGTATATCAGCATACTGATAATATCCAGAGATGCCACAAGCAGGCCAAGTCAATGATACACTCATTCCCTACGTATTTGTCACTTCCTAGATCAGCAGCTTATAAATGCGATGAATGGATGAGTGAATGAACAAACCGATGCATAAAACCAATTGTGTCTCTTGAGCTAATGTAGCACTCCGGACAGAATTGGAGAACACTGGCTCAGTATCATGAATATATATTTATATATATATATACCATTCTTATATATTTAGTAACAGCCTATTTTATACTGTGTTGCCTACAGATTTAAATAACTTTTTCTAAAGTTTTCCATGAAAAAAGTATATTTATGAAAACACATTAAGCCTTATGATGTAATATTTGATTTGATTTCCAGACACTCCAGTAACTCCATTACTCTATTTACATGGGGTCTAAGGATGGAATATTGGACTTTAAAGTATATAGCATCTGCAACAAATTGTTTGCTGAATCATTAATCCTGAAGACTTTTACTTTCTTGATTCTTCTGCAGAGTGGATCACATTATCCAAAATATATTCTTTTTTCTAATGCAACTAACTTATCACCACTATTCAGGTTTCACAATAGTGTACTGACCTTGCAACGATGCCAGTGAAGAGATGGCAAAGAACATTTTAATTTTGTTAGAAATTTTGCAAAGGCATTTTGTCATTCTACATCCAACTCCTTCCCCACTTTTTATAGCACCACACAGAATGCAATGTGAAAACCTTCCAGCTGAGGATGATCAGTACTGGCATTTGAATTTTTCCAACATATAAGCAATATCAGCTTTAACAACAACCACAGATGTCACCCTTTATATAGCATGCCATCTAGACCAGATATGCAGGACTATTCTACATAACTCAATTCAACGCTTTTAAAAAGGGGATAACCCTGGTGAGACCAATTTTTATAAAAGAGACTATTACTAGTGAAAATTACATCATGAGGAAAAAAAATTAATACGTATTCCGTATTTGGTCTTTATATTTCAACAACAAACCCAATAAACGGAATGGAAAAAAGGCTGTTTGAGATATTTTTGTGCTAAGAAAAGATAACAAATATTAAAATGGAAATTAATCTCCCTCAAGCATAGGCAAACTAAGAGTGAAAATACGTTCAAAGATGGAAGGAAAATGGAAGACTCAGATAAGAATACTTTTTCTCAAAAGAGTTATGTAAAACTTAGAAGTTACTTGGCAGGACCTCAACTGCATAGTAAAACAAATATTTTGCATTAACAGGCCTCCCATGTCCCAGATTCTGGTGCAATGAATTAGTGGGTACAGAACAGTAATAGAAAAGATAAAAATAGAAAGTACACAAAGCTTCACATAGTATGGTTGCTTCATGACTATGTTTATATAAGCCCAGCGGACTATATTTTATTCAGTGAAACATAATTTAGTGCAACGCATGAAACCCATTGTTGAATATGACGTATTGATCTAAATGGAGAAACAGTTGGGATATAATGTTAAGGCAATCTCTAAGTTCACTGACTTCTTGACATTAGGATGTTATTGTTTTAAAAGCATAATTTTCATATAGTTTCTTTGAAATGCTAGAGAAACATGCTGCTTCTTTAAATACACTCATTAGGTTAGGAAAAAAATCACAAGCTTGTTACCAGCTATAGAGTATGAATAAGAATTTTGCAAATACTGTATTGAGGGATACAATATAATACACACTAAATCTCTCTCTCATATAAATCTACCTTAGTAGGTAGTCTTAACTCACATAAATTACCTTGAGATGAACTTGCACAAAGTCTTATTAATTTTAATATATAAAACATATTGGTATAACGGTGAACCAGTCAACTTAGCAGCCGAATAATTTCTCTTGTCATTATACCTCAAACTAATACAAAGACGCAAACCACAAATCCAGCCAAAATTGCCCCATAGTCCAATGACAAAAAGCAACTAGGTTATTTTTAGAGCACAACAGGGCATAAAAATACAGCAGTGAACTCTGACCTACGGCTATGCACATCCGAGCATCACATCATCCAACCGACAGTTTTACTTTAGCTGGGAGCACATCTGGCTTGGTTTCAGACTACGATTATTTGTATGACTACAGACAAATACATTACCATCTATAGAAAGCTTCTGAAACTGTTTTCACTGGCTCAAGAGAAAGTCTGGAAAGGCAGAAACTCTGAATAGGTTTGTGGAATGAATTTTAGAGGAGTGCATGTCAGAGGATTCTGGTCCCCTCCTGACAAAAGGAATTAATTTTAAAAGCTGGGATAATTGAAAATAACATATATGCCATTTATCACACACTCTTCTTAAGTGAGTAAAATGAGGAATACTTGTCTCAGACAGAATATGCTGGAATAAACAATCACTACATCAAGCCGAACTCATCTATAGCCTTATTGGTGAAAGAGATTCTTTTCTACAAGTAAGTATAAGAAGTTTATTTTAAAATTTTTGATGCGCTAAAATAAAAATATAAACTCTTTATGAGCTACTCCAAATATTCATTGTATTTTGTAATTCCATAAAAACTGACACATTTTAAGTGCATATATTTGTTAATGTGCCACAAGCCTCTTGTGGTATTTGTAATTTTAAAAAAGTATAAATTTATTATGAAAACTAGCATTTTCTCTAAAATTAGATTTTCTCATACTTGATGTTATTTTTTGGAGGCATAATCTAGATTTTGAAAAGTTCGAATTTGAAGTGAACTGTACCTGGACACATACAGAGTATTATATCTTAATTGATTTTTTTTATAAAGATAAATATCAATTATTTGGGATGAACTTAGCCACTTCCTTCAAAGCATACACTCAGGACAGAATAAAATAGAATACAACTAAAATAGAACACTTTAAATATCAAACTGTTTTCTGAGAGGAAATGATTAAATTTTGATTGCACTCTTACTGACAGCAAAATCTTATGCATATTCAGAATGAAGCTCCACTGAGTTCAACTTGCCTTACTCCCATTTAAACCTGGATAGATTTACAGTTTAAAACTGCTTGGGTTATGTGAAAAATTGGTAAAATTATAACATTTAACTATCAAACTTAAACAAGAAATCCCTGAGAATCAAATTTCAACTTATCTTTTAGCATCAGTATGTACATGTCTCTTTTTGTTTCTATTTTTAATTAGTTTCAAAATGCCATTCTTTGGTTGGATGAAATGGCCAAAAAGTTATTCTTGCAAAAGTAGACAATACCCTGACACAGAAGTTGTAACAAAAACGCTTTTAAGAGAATTAAAATGGCATTTGAAAGAACGTGAACAGCTGATACAGGAGATTGAAACTGGCTACAAAGTTCAGAAAGCTGAAAGTGATTACAATGGGGTGAGGAGCTACCAAAATCTGCAAATAACTATCCCAGCTACTGAACAACAACAACTTGAAATTCTTTGCTCTCAGACACAACCACATCAAACTGGAATCATACTCAGCAGGTAAATCGATTTTATCAATGTAGTATCAGATAAGCTTCAGGACAAGGGGAAAGGGATCCCATCTTTGAAGTTTCATAATGTTATACCCACAAGAAAAGGCTTCAAATTAATTCAAAATTAGCATGCTTCAAACTAAAAGAATAATTCTTGGGAATGAGTTCAAAGAAACTTTATAAACTTTATAACTGAGTTGGCTGTGGCATCTCAAAAAGCATAACTAGAACTGGATAGCATGCAATGAAGGAGCTTCCAAGATTTGCTGCCCAACTATAATAGAAAAAGAATATACCTTCAGCTCTCTACAATCTTTGAGCTTAGCAAAATAATTACATGTAATAAATTAGCACAATCACTCAAATGCTTACTACATAATCAAAGTTCTTTATTATTTAGAGAGCTAATTTGTTTATTCCTTTTGCTAGACAATTGCCATCATATTCATAGACTGTATTTTTATCCTGTGGCGTACTATGAGGGGAGAAGTGACAAGGGGAGGATTTCTGCTTTATTTAGGGCAAGGAGAAGGACAATTTCTGCTCTCTGAGTGCGCACGTGCATGCATGGCTTTTAGAATATCCCGGTGCAGAGGAGGGGAAAGGAGGGGACTTCCTGGAGATTGCATCTGGAGTCTCCGGAGTTCTCTCTCTTGAATGCCTTTCACATAATTTACGCTGTTTACGCAGCGAGAGAGGAGAGCTCCATTGTGAAATTTCCCATGTGAGCTGATCGAGTAGTGCTCATTGCAATCAGGAACATTGTAGGCAGAACGCACGCATGTGTGCTGCCGCCCGTATGGGAATGGAGTAAACTGCGTGAGAAGAGAGGCGGCAGAATGCGCATGTGCTGCTGCCTGTATGGGAATGGAGTAAACTGCGCAAGAGGAGAGTCAGCAGAACACGCGCGCATGCTTGCTGCGTTAGCAGAACTCTCGCACGGGGTTGCTATCTGCAACAATGTAAAGCACGAGGTAAAAGTTGGCAGAATGTGCGTGCGTGCTTGCTGCGTTGGCAGAATTCTCACGTGGAGTTGCCTGAATGGGAAATACAGAGCGCACTTACTGATGATGCGCAAGGTTTGGCATGACGTTTCCTTGTCTCATGAGTCACGGCTCGTCTAGCGAAATATTTTTTGATTAAATTTTTTGCTCGTCCTGCAAGTTTCTCATCTTGTGAGTTACTTGTCTTGTGAGGTACCACTGTACTCCATCTGTGATTAGAAACTGATTAAAGAATTTCTCCCTGTTAGCAATTTGTTAGCTTTGGTTAACTGTGTGGAACAGAAAAGAACAGTGGACTGACCTAAAGGGACATAGTAACTTTAAAATACTTCACGCCAAAGAGCATCATATAACAGGTGATACATTTACACATCCCAAGAGCCTAGAGGTTTGACTTGGATTCACCATGCATTTGGCAGCAGCGAAAAACTGTCAACAGCCAGCAGTTGTTTGTCCACATGGTTAAGAGATGTTATACATGATTATTTGAAATTTCTCCCATATTTTACAGCTGATGTGAGAAGGCTGTAATCATAACTTTCCCTAAAGGCTGACAATCTCACCATACATATTTCTCTCCTTTCTTTGGGAGGAAAAGCACAAAGACCAATATCCCCTTTTTCATTCAACTAGCTTGGATGTGTTCATCAGAAAAATGGCTGGTAGGTATTTTTCAAATTAGGTGTATTCCTAATTTTAAGAGGGTAGAGGTAGAATATCACTGAATATTAGTGATTTCTCTTAAAAGAGAAATCCAATTACATTAAAAATGATAAAGAGTAAGTACCCAAAGCAGTACTTATGCAAAAATTAACAGAAATCATCTGAGAAATTATTTTTTCTATTGTAGAACTCTAGAATCTTTATTTTGATCTCTAATCTTTGCATTAGTTTTGATAAGTAGTCTTTGGATTTCAGCGGCATATAAATTTAATAAATAAATAATAGTATTATTTGATTTTCTTTTGTCCTGGATAAGAAGCACACATTAAGACAATTGTTGACATATTCAATGTAAGAGCAGAATAAATTCTCTTTCCCCAGAACAATATCCTAATATTTGAAGGATAAATGAATTAGTTTTATTCCATTCTTTGAAGCCTATGTATATTTTCTTTTTCTAGCAAAGGTGTACTCAGTTATTCTGAAATCCAAAATGTTTATTGACTTATTTTCAATTTTTGTGCACTTGATATTGTTTTGATATCTGTAGTGTATGTGTGACTCAACTGTGAGATTTTTCATCCTGCTAAAAAAACTCCTGTAGTTTCAACCCCTTTTGCACTGAAACATGGCCACGATATTCAAATTCATTTTGCAGTTTTGTTATAAAGAACAGTGAAACCTTATATGTAAATATTGTTTAGCACAGAAAACTGAGTGATTAACCAAATGTGTCTATGAAGGAAGTTGCATCAGTGACATCAGCATTGCATCAGTATGTATTATCATGCCATCCTTTCCTGAAGGATTCTCCATTTCATTAGAATCTCCCATGTGCCTTGTCAAAAGGTTTTTAAACAACATGTTACATTCATCATCTTCTTCACTGTCCAGGATGCTCATGTAAATAATGGAAGAAGTGAACATAAAAATGCATTGAAATAACAGCTTAATAAATTTTCATGAAATCTCATCTCCCAAATGATATTTATTATCCATTGCAAAGGACCATAGTCTTACACCAAAATTGAAATTCTCAACACATTTGCTTGAAAATAAATGCCACTGAATGCAGAGTGAGGCAATCTTATATTTTATAAGCCAATGTAAAAGGTGTTAACTGTATTCAAACGCTATCTATAATGCATACGTAATGCCTAGGAGACAATTATCCAGGAATCTTGTTTTTATCATCCAAATGAATATTTTGGTATTCTAGAATGTCTCTAGACAGTTAACTTTTCATTTTTTTCAGAGATTATCATTTAGATTTGTAATTTGTAATCCCCTGCCCATGTGTCCAATCATCGTCACTTAACTGATCCATTCTGTAATCCTGATCAGAGTGTAAAAGGAATAATTGCTGCACTTGAACACTATAACTTCTTCAGATATCTAAGTTCTAGCAGAAAAGCCTTCTTCTATGTATTCAACATCTGAGACTTCTCTCCAGATTACATACACTAAAAGTAACATGCACAAATACACACACTAAGTAGTGGCTAAAGCACATTCATTGGAAGTGATGAGAACTCCGGAGACCAAGCCTCCTTAAGCATGGAAAGCCAACAGGGTGACTTTGAACCAATACAGAGTGATTATAAGACATATAATACAATAGAAGCCAACATCAGTCAGCTCACAAGGTGGTTGTTATGGGAAAAATAGGAGGAGGGGTATATATTTATACCATCTTGAATTGAACCAAATAAAGACAAGTAATAAATACAATGCTGTAAAATAAACAGAATTTGACAATAATTATCAGAAAAGTATACAAAATCACGATTTTGCCAATTTCAAACTTTCCTCACAGAACGTCTTCGCCTGGTTAGATGGAATAATCAGGTCTTTACTCCTCCCTTAAAGCCCAGGAGAAAAGGGATCTCCAGATCACTGTGGAGTGGGAGTTCAAAGCAGGGGACAGAAACTGAAAATGCCTGCTTCTAGGTCCCATTGGCAGCATAAATAATCTTTTAAACAAGTTTTTTTTTGCTAAAAATATACATGCATTTTTGTACACATTTCTCAAAAGAATATTATTTTAGTATAATTTGTTGTGCATTCTTTTAAAAATACCACTCATAAATGATTTTTTTAAAAATGGAATAAGCTAAATATATTCATGTTGAATGCAATTTCCTAAAATATGTTCTTTTTTCCAGGTGCATTTTCAGAAATGTCTGTATATTTTTGTCCAGATAATGACAGGCATTCAAATAATCTATTCACTATTGCTATCCCTGGCATAGGAAAGTCTATTTTGGCAGATGGTATAATCTGCTCCTATAGTAACTTTATTTTACATTTTTATGTGAGGTCATCTTATATTTCTTTTCCATAGAAGCACCTTTTTCCATGCATTTGTATGACTATTGTTAGGCTCAAAAGAAAGGGAAACAAGGAAGTTGCCAATTACAATTTGCAATTTAGAAAGAAAAACATGCTTATATATATATATATTTCAATATTATAAATATATTTCAGTATTTTGTCACTTATTATTTCCCATATCTTAATCTTTCTCTTTCTTGTATACTTTGTATATGCTGGGATTACATTCTAAAGCACGTTCATTGGAAGTGATCAAGTTGAAGGCTGATCTAAGTCTATTGTGAATGGGAATGATAATAGTTTTAGGAGATTTGTAGACCATGAAAAACAACAAAAACAACAGATTTCTAGCACAACCTACAAAGAAAAGACAAAAAAAAATGCAAGTTGTGAGACTATCTGGATGTATAATGTGTTGTTGCATAGGTTCTTTGAAAGGGATTGAGTTGGGTGCAATTTTGATGCACCATGTATTAGGGAGAAATAATGGAAAGTTAATTGATTTGCAGAAATTTAATTAGGAGTTAGATTAACTGAAGAATAATTAGTTTGTGTTGATCGGCTGAAAACCAACTTTTCTTTCTGAATGTTCTACTGCAATGGTAAATGTGAGTCAGCTTAAGGTATGGTGTTTCATATGCAAGAATCCCCAGTTCTCTTGATCAGGACACTGTTTGCAAAGGTAGTTAGTCAGATACTCCTAATAAGCAAAGAATCACAACATTTCCCTCCTAGTTATTTCCAGTCTCTGATTTTTTTTTTAAAAAAAACAGGTTTATGTGTCTATATTTATTATGTGTAATTGTATGAATCTTTGGGAATTTCCACCTCCAGAATTATTAATATATGGGATAATTTTACAGGCTGATTGATTCCTTATACATATTTAATTGGACTTAGCCTGTTGTCTCTAGTATGGTTCCTTTTCAAAAGATATTCTAAACACATATGTTAGTTCTGTTATTTTATTATACTGCAATTGTAGTCTGTCTAGTCATAGCTTGGTTGGGGTGATCTTATGCCATGTAGATAAATAAGATAAGGTACATTTAGGAATATGTAATGGCTGTTCAGCTTAGAACAAAACTGAGTCATCTTTAAACACCAAGCCATAGAGCAATGCTGATTGTCAGTTGGACATTTGCACAAAACCACACAGATTCACCACAGGACTAATAGTAATTAAGAGGGTTTATCCTTCTCCTGGTTCCAACTGTCTTGTTCCAGATAGGTAATTTTTGGCAAAGAGTGACCAGAATGATCTCTCCACACACACGCACACATACACACCGAATTACTGTTTTTATGCTGGCACTATCAATGCTAAAGTACTTTCTGTACTTTATCCCTTTCTGCTCAATTGCAAACTAAGATATTGGGCAAGCAATGGGTCTAAAAGAGTGGCCCCGAAGTTACCCAGAGTACAAGTTGTCCACCTGACTCTCATGGAATAGAGTGCATTGGGCAATTATTTCTGTGTTGATTCACTATATTCCCAGTTTTACTTTTCAGTCTCTGATTCATCAGTTTTCTACTGTCAGGCCCAAGAAGAGTTACTTCAGAGTCGTTTCTTTATTGTTGCTTGCCTATGGACAAAAAATTTGCCAGACTACAGCACTTATCTAAATCATGCTTTATCTATGAAAGCCAGCTGGTTGACTTTGAGTCAGTCAGTCTCTTTCAACCCAGCCCACCTCACAGGGTTGCTGCTGTGGGGGAAATAGAAAGTGGAAGGAGTATTGATATCTTTGCCACCTTAAGTTTTTGATAAAAATAAGGGGGGATATAAAGCAAACAAAAAACAATTAGATATACCCTGCAAACTGCTATGCCCATTTATATGCCCAATAAAGGTGGGATATAAAGCAAACAAACAAAAACTCCAAGTTTGTCTCCTTGCTCCCTAATAAAGAGCCCCTCTCTCTTGTGACTCTGGACTATGTTCCTCCACATCAACACTCCTCACCTTTACTTTCCTAGGTAACAGATTTTGGGGGCAAGATGTATAGATTTTCAATGTTCTTACTCATTAGCCAACACACAGAGTATAATGTCACTCAAGAACACGAGCTTATTTTAGAGTCATTTTGCACAAGTGCAAGACCATTGTAAGAGGCAAAGGAAATTAGATTCAAGACCCCATTATCCATTCCTTATTCATCAACGTCACACAAAATTCATGCTGAATGGCACAAGAGGCTGAGTGGTTTCCTTCAAAGTGTTCTGTAAAATATTACAACTTGTATTTACTAACCACCAAGCAAGCATAATATCACCCCAAATGCTACTGAATGAGAGGAAGCATGGCTGTTTGCTGGATCTGTGATCCATTAACCTCTTTAGTTCATTGCTGGCAAGCAACAGTAGCAGATAATCAAATTGCTATATTTTAAAGACAAGGCATTTTCTTTTCATACTCATATCCACTCTCCCATATTACAGCCTAACAATGAAAGCGTTGCAATGGAATACATTTTATCCACAAAAAAAATTAAAAGAGCAGTGTAGATAAAATATGGTCAGAACAGACAATTCCATTCCCATACTGAAAGATTCAGGGAAGGGAATGAAAGAAGACACATAATTCTATGGTGTCCATAAAAGTATCTCATATGATTACCATTGCTTTAAGTATCTTATCAGAATCTCTGTTTGGGAAAAGGTTTATAACTATATGATGAACAAGGTTGCAGATCCTTTATACAAAGAACTTGCCATAAGTCACTTTCATAAGTCACATAAGTTCATTGCCTTTTCAATGAGCTACAGATTTTATGTGTCAACTGACTTTACAGTAATTAAGACTTCTGTTTACACATTTTAAGTTTCAGAAAAATACATCTTAATCAAGTAACAAAAAGAGAATATTTTTTCTTGCAAGTGCAGCATCTGCTTTCTTCAGTTCACCAAGTGTTGATATATTGAATGCAACAGGAATTGACCAAATGGCATGACATCATGGGCTGAGAGTGAGAGTGACTGGCCCAAAGTCATTTAGCCTGACTTCATGCTAAGGTAGGACTAGAACTCACAGGCTTCTAGTTTCTGGTTTCTAGGCTAGCACATTAACGGCTACATCAAATTAGCTTTCTACTGACAAATGCTGAACTAAATAAAAATATCAAGTTGTACCATCTTTCAACTGAAATAGGTATACCTTATCTGGCTTTCAGGGCTTCATATGGTCACCAGATAGCACCAAAGAGTCAGTGATTTCTAAATCTCACTCTGTTCATACTGTTGCAACCAGCATATAATGTTCTAATTCAAGGTTTGGCTTAGCATAAAGGATAAATCTTGGGAGTTTCTCAGACCAAGGTAAGAATATCCCCCAATCCTCTAGAAATTGCCCAGCCTCTTCTTCCTTTTTTTCCCTTGCTGGTAAAATGCCTATTCAAACTTTTCCTAAACTTGGATCTCCAAAAATTATTGAACTACATTCCATTATCCCAACTCTACATGGCCAATAGTTAGAGGTAAAAGTAACTATAATCTCTTTAAATTGAATATCTGCTTGATTTGTAGCCTGGCAACAACTTTATTGGAAAGGAGGACTTTCATTTTAGAGGGATTTATTTTTTTAATCTCTGGGACTGGAAGGTTTTGGTTAACAGAATGACAAAAAGCAATTTTGGTCAAGAAAAAAAATGGTCATAATAAGAAAAAATTATCATAACATTAGTGTATGATATAATTAGCATACAGTAATTTCATTTAATCTGTGGTTTAGCAAAGGAGGGAAATTTACATGTGGGAAGTGTCTGTATGATACCACTGACTGAGAAATTAAAGAGAAGGAATATAAGAATATATCCTTGCTTAACCTCTTCTGCATGGAGACTGGATTTGTGAGAGCAGCAGTGGACTCTTATTTGATTTGAATCATGGAGCATGATTATTAGCCACAAAAAGCTGTCATCAATAAAGGATGGGGCTTTATTGAACCATAATACTACTTAAGGTCTAGGAAAGCAGTGAAAGCATCCCTTGGCAGGGCTAGAACATTTTTCAGCCAGATGCTGAAGAGTTGCCTTGATCAAAAATTTAGAAGCTTGACTTAAAGCTATGTTGTTCCATAGCTAAAATCATTTATTGAACCACACCTACAATCATCTATCATCTTTAAATAAAGATGCCTGACATATCACTTGCATATTATACTTGGTGAAACTGATTGGGGGATAGTTAGCTGGATTAGACCTGTCATCTATTTCAAAGATTGGGATAGTTATAGAGTGCTTCCAATCATCCAGATTGATTTATCTGTGTGGATGAACAGTGAGGCCAATACAGGGGACTACCATTCTGAGTAAGATGTTAAAGTTCAGGGGTGATTCAATTGACACTGGCAGTTTTCCCAATTTGTAATTGAGAGATGTGCTTAGAAATCTCAGAGAGAGAAACAGAGGGAAATGCAGGAAGAGATTTATTTGATGGGGAACCTAATCTTTAAATGATATTAACTCTGGCCACAGAGGTGATCAAACTCCTTGGACCAAACACTTTCTGGGAGCATTGTTGTTAACTAGGTGCCAAAACCAAGCAGGACAGGATTGCTTTCTTGGGGTGTTTGCAGCAATCTTCCTCGGGCAATTTCTTTTTCCTTGGGAGCACTTTCTGTTCTACTTCCAGTGCAAAAAAACTCATAAAAGCTATGACCATTGTAATATTAGGTTATTTCGAACACATCCACTAGATTAGATTTAGCTGAGATATATTCTTTATCAAAATAAGTTTTTGAATTTTGGGGGGATGGGATCCTTTGTTCAAAATGAACTATATTTGGAATAGTTTGACAAATGCTTCCACAAGAAGTGAAAAACATGTAAAGCTTCACAAAATCCCTTGTTAGCTTAATGGATTGTTAGAGTAGTAGTGAAATACTACTACTCTAACAATCCATTAAGCTAACAAGGGATTTTCTTAAAATCAAATTGATTTTGGTAAAAATCAAAACTGCAAGACTGCCATGGTAATCTCCGTGAATCATTTAATTTGGAAGATGGGAACCTGTGTTTACCAGACCATTTTGAAATTGTACATACAGATGAGTGTTAAAATCAAGTTCTCTGAGTAAATAGTCATCATCAAGGTAAAAGGCTACTTCAAAGTCAATATTATCAACAGCTACTCCATTAGATGTTACACAGCTTTGACTGTGGAGCCTCCAAAAATATGTGTATAGCTGCTAAAAACATGAATATACTAGGTCCATGTATCTGCCTACCAAATAATTTATACAATCTAATCATTTGTATGAAGCAATAGTTAGAATAAGGAGTAACTAAATGGGTCAGAACAGTGAAAGGAATACACAAAAAGTATATACTGGGGCAACCACAGGAAAAATTAACAGTGTCAAAATGATGGTCATGCTGTACAATCAAAGCACCATTCCTTTTTAATGTGCATTATGTGCATCTTATGCAATGCAAGCTTGTAAAAAAGGCTATAGTTTTATTCAGTTGCAGCTGAGTTGTTAACCTCCCGGTGGACCCCTGTGTACAGGGGTTTTTATTATTTACAATAAAAACCCTGTATTACTATCTTCTGAATGTAGCATATATGCAAAATTCATATATGCTGGATTAGAAAAAAATTGGAATTAAAATTGCTGGGAATGATATCACTAAACTTAGAAATGCTGAGAGTGGTGTAATTTCCAGCATCAAAAATTCACAAGGATGAGGCCTGTAGCCATAAAATAAAGATATATCCACTACATGGAGAAAGATTATGTTCTGTATAAAATATTATAGTGTAAAGACATCCTATTGACAGCAAAGAAAGCATAGTCAAGATCATGGCTTTCCCAGTTGTAACTTACAACCAGGACACTGGAAAGGCTGAACAAAAAAAAAAATAGGTGTCTTAGAATTATGCTGGATGAAATAGTTGAGAATACTTGGACAGAATAATTCAATATTATATGAAGTGAAACTAGACTGCTAACTGGAAATATTAATGATGAAGCTAAAACATAAATATTTTGGAAAGGTAAGAGTAATGGGGAAGATTCTGATGCCTGGAAAAATTAAAGGCAATCAAAAAGAGGCTGAGAGAGAAAAAATGGTTAGATATTTTCAGAGATGACATAAACATAAGCTTACAAACAAACAAAGAAGCTGTTACTAATAGACAATCCTAGGAAACTGATGCCCAGTGAGTCATAAAGTTCTGGAAATGATTGAGTGACTAAAAACAACAAAATGTATAATAAAATTCCCCATATTTCCAAGAGAGAGAGTTATATTTATTGGCTTGGTTGGTTTGGCTTACAAGGATCGTTCATTTCTGAACTTAGCTTATAATGGCATCCAGAATCTCTGCCTGCTCATGATCACATCAAAGAGAAATACTTCTTGCAGACAAGGTATCATACATTCCTAAAGGATACAGTAACAAGGCCCTTGCTTGAGAAGTAATGCATCTTTGGATCCAATAAAATTTTAACAATTGACAAACAGTATCTATTAGTCCACATTCAGTTCTGAAAGAAAAGAAAGTGACTCTAGGAGCCCATAGTGAAAAGAATGATCTTGATCCTTTCCAGTCTGGGGATCTTTTCAGAATCTGTCTTACCTTCCCTGTTTTACACATCTGTATGAACCACTTCTAAATATAATTTTGGAAGTATCGGTGTTTTGTGAGGCCTTGAAGATTTGATTGTTCTCTCTGGTCCTGAGTCAAGATGGATGTGCTTTTCTGTTTATTATATTATGAGCCACTGTGTCTGTTTGCAGTCAGGCAGCATCTAATTTGAATTCAGTACACTAAATAAAATATTATGATGATGCTCCATTGTACATCTCTTTTTCTGGGAGTTCTGGGTTGAGCCTCTTGGTAGATCCATGCTATAAAGCTCTAAATGTGGAAGAATAAACTGAAGATAATCTCAGAGAAGGCAGAGTTGCTACTGTTTCCAGAATTGTGGAAATATGCCAATTCTGATCAAGGACACTTTCTCCTTAATGAGCAGATGTTTAGTCTTGGAGATCCTCCTGAATACAGCACTGATATTCCATAATCATATAATCTTTGTGATATGAAAGCCATCAATTTTGGCTAATAAATCAGTATATCTTTACATGATTTCTTTTCAATGACTCATGAAGCAAATCTGGATCGCTGCATAGTTCTCTCCTTAAAGAAAGTTTGAAACTTGTCGCTGGACAAGAATGTAACATCATGAGTAGAGAATGCAGAGATCTTTCATTATTCTCCATGTAGAAACAGCTTCATTGATTTCAGCTTGACTTCCAAATCTAATTAAAGGTAGTCTGTGTGGGGAGCGGGAAGAGAGAGCTTAATCCTAAACTCTCTAAACTACTTACAAGGACCATGTTCTCACAGACTATCTGCTCCACACTTTAGGTTACCAACATATTTGAGTGTTCCATCATGGTTACACTTGATGACAACAATCCATCCAGCTTTCTCTGTGGATAGGGTATGTATCATGGAACAAATTGCTACTGAAATAAAAGCAAACTTCCCCTCTCCTTACTACAGTTTAGGAGTTCAAGATATACAGCCATTTTGAGTTATATATGCCATGCTTTTACTGTTGCTTTTATGGATATTTTCACCTAGTCTTCATAAGGCAGCCAGAGGTATTAAGGGAATGCATGATACATAAATATTCCAAATAAATAAAATATACATAAATCATCTAATAAACTTAAGAAAAGCCATAATTTATAAAAGAAATACAAAATAGCCAATAGTTGGTTACTAGATGGTTAACTGGATGGCTGAGATATGTTTACAGGTGAAATCTGA
>JANHZU010003722.1:67946-81284 GCA_032468055.1 Acrochordus granulatus
GGTTTTGTTTTAAGTCATACCTGTATTGTATTAAGATGATACTACAGATCTGAAACATATAAGAAACTGTTAGAAAACAAACAAAAACAAGCATATAAGCAATTTTAAAGAGCAATTAAGCCTTTATAATTACCATTATTTTTCTGAATAGCAATTTTGCATTAATAAAACAGTTAAGGAAATCACAGCCTGAAAAAAAGATCCATCAAAGTTTCGGAACTGAACAAACAAAATGCAATTTTATTGTGGCTAGAAGAATATTATCTGCAAGAGGGAAGCGAGGAAATAAATATTCCAGCCAGCACCATGCCAAGTTTCCTGATACTTGTGAATGTGTGTGCAGAAAGGAGCAGCAGCAAACCCTCCCTCCAAATACTTCTGAAATCTGGGTTGGCGAGGAGAGGTGGCAAGAAGGCAGCACAGTACCTTGACATCAAGAGGGAGGGGAAAACCCCAGTCACGTCGGGAAATCAAGCATGAGCTCAGCTCTAAGAAGAGCTTCAGAGGAAAAACAGCTAAACCAGCTTTATAGTATTTTCATCGGAGCAGGAACTGAGCTAAAAGGAATCAGCCCAGCTTCCCAAGCCTGCCCCCCACGCCCAAAGCCCTACGGCTCACGGGTTCCAGGAGGATCGCACCGCTCTCGGAAGAAAGGGCCTTAAGTTCTCTTAGACTGGGAATAACTGTTGACAACTTCTTGCACAATTTTCTTACTGGAGTTGGAGAAACACTGTGGAACAGGGTGAGCCTCACTGCAGTTAAAGAAAATTCTGTTCAAGAAGTTTGTTGTTGTCTTTCCTAAGCTAAACTTTCAATGTAACAGAACTACAACATACCTTTTAAATGAGGATTTAAAATTCAAATATACTGTGCAAAGAAGCGTTTTATAATAAATTCTAGGAGACATTTCTAAAAATTAAAATTTCTATATCAATTTTCAGTTTCTATAAACTGGCACTTTTTTACATTTTTTACAAATACTGAAAGCAAGTTTGCTTTTCAAAGTCTAGTATTTTCTTTTCATTGTTGTTAATGCAAAATAAATGAATACATCTGCTTTGTTGAATTACAGACTTGAGTTCATTGTTTCCTAGAGCCTTTGTCATGTTTCCATAAAGAAAAATATTTTTCAGAAAAAAGAAAAAACTGAAAGAGTTGTAGCTCTTTCAAATTCAAGAAGATTTTTGTGAAAGCAAATGCTTTTTTCCTCTTCCCAGACAAAATCTAAATACACTTTAACCAAGAGAAAAGGAGAAGATGGTGTTGAGAGAAAGGACATTTGCAGGAAAAGATTTTTCCTGACTTCCAGATTCTGATATGAATAAACAAGCAGACATTGATTATTCTTCAGCTTTACACTGTATTTCAGAGGGTGCGCAGTGGCATGAGTGGTTAAGATGCTGGAACATGCTTGTCAGCCCTAAGATTGGCAGCTTGAGTTCGAGACCCAAGAGCTGCTGCATTAATGGGGTGAGCTCCCTTTGTCTGCCCGGCTCTTGCCAACCTAACAGTTCAAAAGCATGTAAAAATTCAAGTGGATAAATAGGTACCACCTCAGTGGGAAGGTAACAGCATTTGCGTGTCTTGGTATATAGTCATGCCAGCCACATGACAGTGGAAACTGGCTGTTCAACTATGCATCAGAGATGAGCACTCCCCCTAGAGCTGGACATAACTGAAGCCTTTGCCTTTACCACACTGTATTGACTATCCACTTTGTTCTTTGTTTTGAAGATCCTTGATAGATTCCTTCCTTCCTTCCTTGAGATGAGAGAATCCTATAGAGTCCATTCAGTTCTGTGCTTGCCAGCAGAGCATACATTATCACTCAGTTGGAGTCTTGGTTTCATATGCAGTCCCCCCATTTTTATTAGGAGAGTCCAGGATGAAGAAAATTAATAAGGCAATTGTTCATAGCACAAGTGGAAGTCCATTCACATGACACTGAATGAAGCCATTGATTTATTTAACTTCCTAACTCACATACATTTGGGGGACTGCTTTAGAGAAGTATTAGGGAAGAGAGTTGATTGATACATGTCAACCAATCAAATCTTGGCACAGCCATGTTCCAAGAAGGAGAGTACCTCTGAGTTAGCAGTGTTACACAAAATGACTTATTTTAGATGTTTTTATTTTTTAACCATGAAACTGCACACTTGAAAATCAGCGATTTATAGTAGACATTCATTGCTGTAGTCTATTAAGTGCCAAATGGAACTGGGTTACTGCATATGAAATGCATGGGCCATAGGTTGCTCATCTCTGCATAGTACAATTTAGTAAATATTTTACTTATCATCACAGTGATCTAAACAAACTTACAAATCCCCACTTCAATAGACAGACAACAGGAATGATTCATGAAGTAAAATTATCATGCTATCAAGTCAATTCTAATAACTGTAAACCCCAACAAAAAGTAGCAAATGTCTGTAGGCTGGCATCCAAAATTACAGTAACATCTGAAGGCTCCCTAACTGGCTATCATCCAGTGTAATTTGCAGTGTAGACTCTTAAACATCCACTACATAGAAACTCATTATACTGAATGCTCTGAAAATAAAAGTCAGGAGAGAAACTGAACATTCTTGTTTCTTCTTAGAAACCTGTGTACTGCAAACCACAGCCATGCCACATTGATTATATAAGGATGAAACTCTATTCCCAGTTACCTGGGAACAAGCCCCACTGAACTTTGCAGGCATGCAAAAGTTTTATTGCAAAGATACTAAAATTTGGACAGAGCAAAACCACAAAATACTGTGAAGGAAACTGGAACTCAGTAAACAGATCTGCATGAGTTATTTTCCAAGGGCCAAAAAAATGACAATGAAGCTGCAGGCAGATCTGAGCTGTTTTTAATTTGTCTTTACTCATGAAACTAGAAAGTTATTATCAGTTTGAAATTTGTTACATTTACATATTTAGAATGTCAAACCTCTTTTAAAAAATCAAAGATGAGCAGGCAGAGCACAACAGTTCCGTTCTGTGAGACTGAGCTGTTAAGAACAATCAATCAGTATAGACTTCTAGATCTCCTTCATATTCAGCCAATTAAATTGTCATCAAATTGTAGCATCTAATGATATGGAATAGGAGTCTAGGCTAATGCAATCTGAAGTTGTAGACTGCCTCCTGGGACAAGGCCAGATGCCTGATAGGCCTTAAAGCAAAGGGGTTGGCCGCCTTTCCCCCTGCATTGTGCCACTGGTGCATTTATTCGCTGACTCCCCCCTCCAATGTGCCATCAGGAAGGCTTATGTTTGGCAGTGGGTGAAGATCCATACCCCTCAGCTGAAAGAGGATTCAGAAATAATGCTTTGCGCGCACACCAAATAGCCCTCTTCTCTCCAGATGGAGCCGCACCAGTGTCCCCTGCAGCCATTGATCCACCTTCTGTTCTAACTTGTCACTGTCTTTTTTCTCACCCCCTGATGACCCGCTTGCCTTGCGTTTTGGAGACTCTTTCAGAACTCTGGAATTCTCAGAGTTCCCTTTGAATAACACCCACAGGAAGATGCCACACATTGTCAGAAGACACACACCCCTCCCCAGAACGTAACAGATTGCAAATCTAGGGAAGCAGGAATGATGAATGTAACCAAACATTGGAGATTCCTCCTCTGTGTCTGCACTGCATACTCCTCCATCTAAAGTGTTAAAGAACAAAAAGGTTTTGGCACATACGCTGCGTGCTAAAGAATGATGTCTGGCAGAAGCCTGGAAAAAGAAAAACATGGAGATAATGGAAAGTAGCTAGCTGGGATTGCATCTTTTAATTCTCCCATGATGGCTACAGATTGTGTTCGGCATGACTATATACCAAGGCACATGGAATGCTGCTACCTTTCCCACCAAATTAGGTGGTATTTATTTCTCTACTTGCATTTGTACATGCTTTAGAACTGCTAGGTTGGCAGGAGTTGGGGCGAATAATGGAAGCTCACCCCATTATGTGGCAGCTGGATCTTGAACTCAGGCTGCCAGCCTTCTGACCAATAAGCCCAGCACTTTAACCATTAGGCCACCACACCCCTAATTATACAAGCTAAGAGGTATAGATGTGCAACTTCCCTTTTCAGTTACATATTTAGGAATATTTCTCAAGCTACATGTTTATTGCAAATGCATTTGGAAAAAACAAACTTTTTAAAAAGATTAACCATTCTAGTAATCCAGCAGCCGGGATGAAATGGCTGTGGAGTAGCGATGACCAGTCACTAGAAGCTGTGGAATTCCTGCCACAGCACACAGTTAACTGTAGTGGAGGCATTTGCCTACAGTAAAATGAAGTGCAAATAGAACCAGACAGCTGGCACAAGTTGGAAAATACTATTTTTAAAGTGTAGCAGGAAAAGACAGGCAGAGGTTGCTCAAAGGCAGATAGAGGAAAACAGTGTGCATTTCTGCCTTCAGGAAAACATGTTCAAGTTGGGGCATTTCAGTCTCATAGATTAGCCCTGTATCACACACATCTGAAATGGCTGCCACTTCGGCTTTCCAGAAATTGGAACAAGTGCCAAAGCTTTGTTATAGGTTTCAGATCTGTTTTGAAAATTCAAAATGGTGGTCTTTTAAGGTTTGCTTGAGACAGCTTGGGTGAAAGGCTGTGTTCAGTCAAGACAGAGGTAAAAATGGCTGCTCTTGCTTCGAATCATAAATGTGGTCCTGCATGCATACAAATACACTGATTCTTTACCAGAAGAAATAGTATGAGGGTACTAGTTTTAATTGCAGTAGGAATATATATTTGGCAAAAAAGAAAAAAAATCATTATCAACAGAGATTTATCGACAGATCCTCAGTAAGATATTGTGCATCTTCTAAAATGTAATGTAACATTGGCAGATAAGTACAAGGAACAGTAGTATCAGTTTCCAAAGTAGAGTAACCAACCTTGGTCAGCCATGCTCAAGAAAGGTGAGCATATGCGAAATGTCACAAAATGATTGTTTCTTCCAAATGCATGGATATCTTCCATGAGGAGAGTGCAAGGAAGTTAACTACATAAGGAAGCTATCCAACTATCTTCACAAAAGAAATAAAACATTTGATTAGATTGAAATCTAATAACACAACTTAAAAAGCTCAAGTCAGAGGGAAGATATGGAGAAATAATATTATCACGTACATAGTTCTAGTATTTCCTGAACCTTATGCTGTATATACCTGAATAAGTAAAATAGATAGATGGAGGGGTAGATAAGTAAATGAAGACATTTGTAATTTAAACCTTGGATAGTGACAGAGAAAAGGTAATGAACTGAATATTAAAAGCTGGATATAAAAAGCAAGTTTTATATAGGCTGAACTGAAATCTCAGTTTTTGGTATAAACACATAGTTGTTGCTACCTCCAAACACTGAAGCTTGCCTTGTCATAACTTGCATGTATGAAGCTAAATTAAAATTGTGTGAAGAAATTGTCTTCCCCCAAAAAATCCAAGAAAACACTAAAGATATATTTTAATTTTGTAGCAGTTTCAAACTTACTTCATATACCAAACAAATAATATTTATTCCATACCTAATATATACAAGTCAACTATGATTTGGTGAAATTAATGAAAATTAAAAACTTTTGACACTTGATTAAAACAGGACGAAATCATGTATATGTGGAATGTTCTTCCACAACGTTATAGCAAGCTGCTATGCAAATGATTCAGAAAAAAATTCCTTCAATTATTTTACTAGTTCTTATTCAACAGAAAATTTGCTTTTGAATTTTATTTCAAATGAGGAGAGAATTTCAGTGAAAGTCTAAGTGGCCAAGGCATTTTTGTAAATCTCCAGCTTCCCATCAAACAATTAGCACCTTCCACACTAACCATGTTTGCATCTCATTCCAAAGGAAGCTATGAGGAGGAAACCTCTCCCATTGGAATGTTTTAATTACAAAAATCATGCACTCAGGAAAGCTTCAGAGTGATGGAAAGACATAGGGCATGCTTCCACACTATAATTTCCCCAATAATATTAAGTCAAAAATAGTCCCAAAAGAAGATTAAAAAAATCTGAATCATCCTGAGAGTAAATGAGAGAAGTAGGGGAAAATACTTTTGAGAAACTGCAAGGCAAATTATTCACAATATTCCATTGCCACTCTTGTTTTTGTCTGGGCAGATCTCCCAGAGAGACCTAAGTTAACATCTACAATCAGCCATGAAATCACCGCATAATCTCGAGCATTTAAATGAGTCTATCAGACAGCATCGTTAATAAGGACAGGGAAAGGGAAGGACATGTGCTACCCCGATATCCAGTTAGATGAGGAGATAAAGTTACATATTGTAACTGATGCACACTTAGAATGGAAAGAAAATCTCCTGGGATCTTCCACATCCTGCTGCTACCATTTTTATTCATATTTCAGTCAGTCAATTGTGTGACAAGAATAAGGCTATTTTAGTCCAAATCTTATACAAGCTGGACGGAAGAATAAAATATACCACTTACCATCTTAGAACATGGAACATTATCTGACAATCATGAATCCAGTTCAAAGGGATACCATGCCTAGTCCCATCTTCTTTGCTGGGATCCTCCAGATGCTTTGGACTAGTTGTATAAACCAGCATAGCCAAGATGTACATATTTTATTTATTTATTTAATTGATTTATATGCCGCCGAATTCAAAGTGACTCTTGGCAGCTTACAATCAAAACATTAATAAAACAGAACTAAAACCAGCTAAAAATCATTAAAATAAACCAACCGAACCGAGCAGGGAGATAAAAAATATATATGGGGGGAGGTGAATATTAAATCACCAACCACCTGCAAAATGATGTGTCCGCAACAGACTCCCATGCCAGCTGGCAGAGCCAGATCTTAAGGCTCTTCCAGAAGGTCATAAGAGTGGGCATAGACCTCACCCCCGGGGGCAAGAGGTATGCCCTCAAAGATAAAACAGTATTGTTCAAAATGAGGACATAGCAGATTCCCATTGATGTACATGTGAACAGGCAATTGGATGTGAAATTTTCTGTTAAGAATTTTGGAGATGATCAAAGGCAGAATTATTCATGCATATATCCATGCAGTGGATAGGAAGCTGCTGTGTAGCAATTTGGTGTTATTGTCTAGGCCAATATTGTATACTGGAATTGGCAAAAGGTCTTTACAGTTGCAGCCAGTTCTTCACATCATCTGACATTTGATAAGTTTGAAATAACAATGTCAGAAATTCAACCTGAGATTTAGCTGTGGAACTACAGAACCTCCCCGGTGTAAACACGTTTTTTGTCTTTTTTGCATATGTAAAAATATTGTCAACTCTATTTCATTCAGAAATTACATATAGCCTGGTCCAGTCTCTATATTTCTGAATTCCAGCAATCCAGATAACTGAAAATATCTAATAAAAACAAAATGTTTTGCTTCAAGCAAAATACTGTATAACATATAATGTATTATTCATAATGTATTATTTAGACATATAAATGCATTATTTATATAATGTATTATTTATATGTATTATCTACATACGATGTATTATTTATATATATATATATGTATTATAAACTACATATAATGTATAAATACATATATATATATATAGATGTAAAAGTTTCCCCTGCCACTTGTGGCTGACTCTAGGGGATGGTGCTCATCTCTGTTTCCTAGCCGAAGAGCCAGCATGCCCGAAGATGCTTCCATACATATACACAATACCAATAATCCACTACTTTGCAAAAATACATATTCATGGGAGGTTTAAGGATGCTGTCTAATAGTCCTTTTACTAGTAAACAAAAAAGTTAGCCATATAGCGATGCCTGCTCCAAACTGCAAATTGCAAACAATAAATCTTAATTATGGTTAAATGTCCAAATCTGCAAAGACGGAGGGAGCATTAGTCAACTATGAATCGGTCTGGACCCTGCTTATGCACTGCCTGGTGATGCAGCTGCAGGAATACATAAATTAGTTTTTTATTTGTTTGTGTCAGTACAATCAGTCGTAGCTCTTTCTTAAGAGCATCTCCAGTATTAGTGGGCTTACTGGCACCCATCTTATTAGCATCTCAGATGCAGGTGGCATCTGGAAAGTTTTATTTTAAAGGACTTTTAGCATTGTGCTTAGGTTAATGAGAAAGCGTTACTTTAAAATATCTCGGCAGTTCTCCAAAATGCAGTTCAGTCTCACGACATCTGCTCAGTGGATACTTGTTACCTTTGGGTTTATTCAAGCAACCTTCTGAATAACCTTTTTGTTAGCAGCTTTCTTTATAGGCTCTGCGGCAGGAGGGCAAACAGTTCCTGGTAGAGGACATCTTCTCTGCTGTCCTGAATGCACAAATTCTTTGGCAGTGAAGTTTTATCTGCTTCCTCAGTTTTCAGTCTGTGCCATGGCCAGATGCACCCAAGGAGAGGACTCCACAATGCTTCGTGTCTGATCAGTTCAGATTATGTGATTGACACGACACGGCATGCCGTGAAAATACTGACCCTTGACTTCTACTCTGGGTGCCTTAAATTTTAACTGTGTAAAACTGCTTGAAATCAAAGCTCTGGTCTATTTTTTCTTTGTTTACATTTTGGAAAAGAACAGTGATTTAGACTATCCGTTTTTTGTATCTTCTTGTTAAAAATCTATAACTCCCTCTCTCTCCAGAATCTCAGAAAACATGCTCAAGGAAAGTTTTAACCTACCTCCGATCAGGTATGTTCATAGGTATTTTTTCTATCCATGGAATGTGATAATAATTAAATAAAAACTTTGCAGTGAAACAGGGAAAGGACTGTAAAATAAAGCATACCTTATACCATCATGTAATGAACAGAATTATTTGTTGCTACCCAAAACAGACCTTTACACAGAATTCACCTTAGTCAGAATTACAAATATCACAGGATCATTCCTAAATTAAATTAAAATCTATCCTGCTTTTACTAGAGAATCAAATGGAGATTTTTTAAAATACTTGTGTTTCTCTCAAAATATTAACCCACATGTACAGTTATGATGATGCAGAACCATAAGCATAAACCAAATCAAGGCAACCGTAAAGGTTGTTCTTCTTCATGATGCAGCTGAAACTAGATTATGAAACTTCAGCACTGGAATTAATAATCAACTGTTTTTAAATAGTCACATTTTTAATGTGGAGATTACAATCCCAAAGCAGAATCACAGTAACGGTAGAAAGAAAATTACTGACAGTTTAGATCAAATAAGATAGTTATAGGTGGTTATCTAATTAAAGTAGAAAGTACAGTACATGTTCTTGTATATACACAATATATCAATGAAAATTAAGTTAGATACTGTCTAACCTAAGGTCATAAAAAGTAATTCTAGCTTCATAATGCAGTTTTGATCCCTATTTAAGATACATCTGTTCAACGAATTTTGCTTAAAACTGTACTGCAACATTTTTATGCCTGGGTGTTATTGTTCTCTTGTCTCAGAGAATTTAAAAGCAGTTGAAATATTTTTATAGGTTTTATTGAATTCATTTTTAATTATCATTTTAAGTTGTTTTACCTAATATTTTTAAAATTTCTAAACAAATTTTATCACAATTTTCAAATTATTAAAAAAGTGAGAAATGAAGATATTTTAATAGATCTTCTAACTGGTTCTCACCCTTCTAAGAACCAACTAATACTTTAAATGTATATATTGTACTTTAATTAGTCTTTGAAATATTTTTAATTCTAGGTTTAATTAGCTTATTAACTGCTATAAATTATTTTTAACACAAAATGAAATAAAACAATTATAAATAAAGTACTTGTTCCATTTCTTATGGTATGTGAGCATGTACTAATACACAGCAAATTTCAAATTTATTTATTACAGCTTTGAGACAAGATACAAACCAGATATTGAATAAAAAATACTCAATAATAAAATGGCAGTCTTATACACAAACTTACATACACACTGTAAACACTATTGAAGTTCACTCAATGAAATCACTTTAAAATATTCACACAAATAGAGAACTGGGAGAATTGAAAACTACCTTTAGCATTAGAAGTTTCTAGGTAATGTACATTTGGTCAAATTACAACTCCGTTAAAAGAGTCCTAAATATTTTTAAATATTAGCACAGTTGTATGCTATGCAACATAATGTGTGGTGTCAGGGTTGGACCTCTTCAGTTGGGTCCATGATCCTTGTTGAAGCCAAGGCAGAGAAGGTTTAAAGGAGAGGGAAGAAAAGAACGAATGTGGGATATCGCCACTGTACAGGGTTTTGTTTTTTGTTTTTGGTACCATTTTCCCAGTGCAGTCTTTTGGTTGCCTAGATATTTTGCCGAGGAGGAAAGATGTTCTTATACAGCATTGTATTCAACTACTTTCTCCCTTTGAAAAGCCCAGCTGGACGCTTTGATGAACTTGCTTCCTTTTCTTTGCTCTGAAATGTTGCCAGGTCAGAGTTCAGAACCAAGCCATGCTGCAGTGCTGTTATGTCAGACATATGGAAACGAAGAAACATTGATATTCCTATGAAAAAATAAGGAGTGAACATTTAAAATAAAATATATTTCATGTAAGAATAAACTGAAGGCAATCCTATCTCCTCCCTTCATTAATATGCACTTATTTTTTAAAAAATACTGAGTGATAAATCTGATGGTTTTCAAAATCAAAAAGTTTCTCATCCTTTAAAAGTGCCTTTAGAAAACTTAACCTGTTCCTGAATTTTCAGAATTTGATTGCAAAATAATGTTCCTGAATTATATTGACCTTGATATAAGGCCAACACCAAGCTTCCTCTGCACAAAAATAAAAAGGCAAATTGTGCATTCTTTTTTGCATTTCTTCTGGGTAAAGATACCCAATTAACCTTTATGGCGTCTACTTCTGGCAAGTTCCTGCTCTTTGGGAAAGTGAGCCAGCCATTTGTGTATTTGGGGGGACGTATTGTGAAAGCTTATTTGAAAACAAAATGGCCTAAAAATAGATCTCAAGGCAAACCAAAAGCAAAAGGAATGCAACGGATGTCACCTAACAAATTTAAGTACAGTCACAAAGCTTCATGTCTGCCATCAAAAAACTACAAGCAAACAAAATCTCAGTATGTGCAAGCTTTCTTCTGAAGCAGCATATGCTGATTCTGGAGCATGCTGAGCTTGTGGATTAAGCTAGCTTGTAGCAGGCCACTGAAATGGAATATAATTATAATTCTGGGGTGACATGTGGAAAACCAGCTGACCTAAGAACCTGTCGCATGTTAGCAAGTGCTCACAATCCTGGATGCTAAAATATGGTGTGCATGATTTTCCAGCAGGGGTTTCAGACATAGGCATCCACAAAAAAGCAAGACTGCATCATAATGATTTTAAGCACATAGTGAATTCAGGACACATTTGATGCAAAAACTTAAATTGATTTTTTTTGTGACAAGACACACATTTTGTTGCTTGTCCCACCCACAAATGCCTAAGTTACCAGATCAATGCCCAGAAATGGAGTATTTTTTAAGCCCCTTATGCTTTTCCTTCTCATTATATCCAATGTAATTTTCCCTTAGTTTTTATAAATAACCCAATAGACAGAAGAGGGTGATGGGACTTAAAATACTGGAATAACTCTTGAGATTATATTTCAACTGATAATTTTTATTGAATGAAACATGTCAACCCACCTAAACAATTTCTGAATGTACTGTGAATGTCTTCTCTATATGGCTGAGACCCAAAGCAATTGCCTTTTCTTGTAACAAGAGGTTGAAAGGAAGACACTGGAATCTATATACTACTAAAAATCTAATTGTCATGACCTTTAATTGAGTGAAACAGTGCATCATAGGGCAACAATTTTGAAACCAAAGTATTTCAAATGGGCTAACTAACAAAATGTATCCTAAATCTGGAACCCATGATACCTGAGGATATGAAATTTGCAGAAGCTGTGGCTGCTTCAGTGTTATTGGATATTCCTGGACTGCTGCTGCAGTCACATGATGTCCATTTTAAATGTTCCAAGACATTTTCCCAGCCAATCTAGCAATCCTTCACTCCCTGCCCTGCCACTTTCCTGCCTGCTGGGAAGAGAAGGGAAGGGGTAATTCCCTGCCAGCTACTCACAATGAAACTCAGTGAGGAATCCAGCAGGAAGTCAAAAGTCACTCCCACTCCACTGCTTTTTTTTCTATCTGTGGTCATCCTGTTTTTCTGTTTCCATAAGGAAATATCTCTGAAAGGATGACTCAATGGGGCATGGGTTGTCTACTGTTGACTAAATTTCTCTACATAGTTTCAGAATACAGTGAGTGTTCTAGTCCCTTTGACAAATCTTGTTAAAAAATATGATGTATAAAATTAAAAAGTATGTGGGTTTTTGTAAGGCCCATTTAAAACAGCAGGAAAATTCAGAACCAGAATTCCCAGCAATGTTGAGATACCAAGTGATGTATATTTATAAGCAAGGGTTCTTCTGCACTTCTCAAGAAGTAACAGCACTGAAATTGCCAATATATTTTTTCAGCACTCTTTGACCTAAAACATAAGCAGGAGAAACATTTTTCTAATATATTGGTGCAGGAATGGGGAAAAGAAAATCTCAGATTGTCTGCTTAAAATTGTCTGCTTTGGTTTGTTTCTAGTTTGAAACAATCACACAACAACAAAAACAACTGCCTAGTGTCTGCTAGTTTTCCAGCTGCAATAGATTATTCAGCTATACTGGATTTTTAGTTGCCCCAAAGAACTAAAATCAGAACATATTTTCAATGGTGGTGATGGGTACTCTATCTAATTTTAGAGGGCAAGTAAAATTAGGTGAATTGTTCTGTGCCAATGACCTCTTATTTATCAAGAACAAGTTTATCACTGATTTCTGTCACTTACTGGTCCCTTCTTCTACTATCATTCAGTACACAAGATATGTATCATTATGCTATTATCATAATGTGTAATTGAAGAAATTATTAATAAACCATAAAGGATAATAAAGATAATAAACAGAGTAAATAGTGGGGGGGGAGAAAAAGAAAGAAAATAATTATAAAGAAGCGGTTTCTGATCTTCTTGACAGCAGTTATAGGTACACTTGTATTTTGCCACCTGTCCCTGAAGTTACATGTTAATTTCCATCTTTCCATAAGCTACCCTCATGCTATTTTCCAGGCCCTCTTTCTCTAAGATATGAATCGTCATCCTCTTACAAAAACTGGCACCCCATATTGAGGCCAAGCCTAGGCCACATTTGACATTTTTGGCAGAGATACCATCCCAACATGGAATTTATTTTACATTTTCACCTGTTCTTTTAGTGCTGTTGTCCTCCAGTCAGGAAATAACAAAATGTTATTTGGAACAAAATGCTATTCCAAAATATTCACAGACTGTGAATAGTATTCACAGACTGAATACTG
>JANHZU010003723.1:0-10556 GCA_032468055.1 Acrochordus granulatus
GTAGTCCACCTGTGTGCACCTTCCTCCATGCTTATATGTCACCCTGTGCTCATCCTTCTTCTTAAAATATGTGTTTCCCACTGCCATTTCCATTGACTTCCTACAGAACATATTTATAGAAATCTATTTGTCCTGGTGTCCCCTTCTTTGGGTTGTAGGGCTTCTTCCTTTCTCATTCCATAAAGGCTTCTGGAATCTACTTTGTTTAACTAAGACAGTGGAGCAGAGATGATGGGCCTGCTTAAGTGTGGAAGATTCCCACCCTATTGTAATAGGAGGCGTCTCCTGATGCAAATGTTCCACTTTCCTGTGGAAGCAGTGGGAGAGGCAGACCCTCTAGCAGCCTCTGAACTTCACTTTGCAGGATCACTGCCAGAGACATGCAGCCAAAAATACATTCTCAATCCTGGCTTAGTAACAGTTTTGGGGTAACAACCTCTTGAACCGTTTGCAAGTGGAGCGTGAGTCAGCAGTGTGATGTGATTGCAAGAAAGACACATCACATTTTAGGCAGCATCATGAGAAGTTCATATGGCATTGAGGAGGACCAGGGATCAGAAGACAAATCCTATGAAGAAAGTTGGAAGGAGCTGAGGATCTGTAACCTTGAGAAGAAAAACAGTAGGAATCATATAACACAGGCCTTCAAACATCTGAAGGAGAAATGTCTTGGAGAAAGTCAAAACCTGTTTGGAGTGAATGTCTGAAAAGCTTCCTAAGGCAGTTTGAGATTGAAACTCCCTGACCCAGAGTGGGCTTGAATTCCCCTTCTGATATCTTCCAGCAGAGGTTGGGCATGCCAAAATTGGATATGCTTTCCCTTGGATTCATCTTCTGGGCAGGGCTTCCCATCCTGTTGAATGATTAGAAGCATGACTACTCATATTTTCTTTCTTTGTAGAATCACGGGTGAAAGTACCATTGACATAAAGCTTTCAGGGGTGGACTCCTGCGGAAGTGACACGAAGGAGGCCTTGTACTCTCATTGATTTGTTTGCCAACCCCTGGGACTTGGTTTGGCTGCAGTGCCCACCTCTGTTTATTCCCAAAAGAAAACACATTCACGTACCTTTGCCCCATACTTTGTTGGCCCATATCTTATTGACCCATACCTCACTGGGGAATGTGCACTAGAAACCTCACAAACTGGATTTCTATTTTTTATTCCCTTTTTGTTGGTCAACAGTAACTCGGGACATTGTCACCTTCAGAATGCAAAGCAGGATGAATGTGATTCTTCTCCTTGTGTTCTCTGCTCTGCTCCTCTACAGGACTGGCAAGTATTTGCATGACTCTAGAGACAGAAGATTTGAGTCTCAGGCTGGAAAGAGTTGCAGTGAAAACTCTTGTAGGAACATGTTCATTGAGGTTGACGGATGAGGAGCAGGATTTGAAATGGCCTCCTCTATTATAATGTATTTGTTATTTTCATATCACAGTATGATCAAGGAATGGGTGGAAGGACAGAAGACAAGGGTATCAGTCAATATATAGCAGTTTGGTGAGACTCAGCATGGTGCTGATATGCAGGGACCTGAAAAATTCACCATGAAGAAGTGGGTGAAATTAGCTGCTCTGCCTAGTTCCACAGACATACACAGACGCGCACAAACACATAGACCTTCAAAGAAGACACATCCATATTCAAATGCTTCTCCAGAATGCATCTACCCATGATGGGGAGAAGATGACATATGCAGTGCTCCTCTTCACCCACCTGATTTTTCTAGGGAGATTCAAACATCTGAAGGCTAATTATTCTGCAATCTAATTTGAGAGTTTCCTTCCCCGGAGACACCCCGCCCCATGGCCTGCATTTTGCATGGATGAAGGAGCAAAGCCTGGTCCATCTGCCCTTGCCCTGTGCCACATCTGAATTGCTCCAGAGGGACTTGTTCCTGTGAAGCAGTTGGGAGTCTGCTGCCCAACCAAATCACTCGACTGGAATCGATGGCGATCTGAGTTTGAGACTGCTTTAATTCTGGAGGGTAGAGCATGAGGATTCGATACAAAGACCGAAATTCCCTTTCTGATCTTTGTTGACTCCTATGTAAGTTAGGATACAACAGAAAGGTCTCTTAAGGTCTCCCCATTTCCCAGCTATTTGCTTTCTAAAATTGATTTCTGCACTAGATCTCTTTGAAACATTTCATGAACTGTTTCTAAAAGGTCTCTAGAGCAGAAATCAGTTGTCATCATCCTTCTAATTACAAATAATTTTTGCAAAGGGAGAAACTGCATTTCACCAAGCCAGCTGCAGAAGGTAGAGATTTAATCCTCCCTATATGCGCGCTGGTCTTAACTGTGATGGGTTTCCAATCTGTTGACAGTGTTGTAAAAAAATAAGTAAAATAGCTGCACCTGATATAATTTATTCACTGTCTATTTTTCCCTGAACAATTTGGGTCTTCCTGGACTAATTTGCACTTGTTCTTTCTTGAAAATATGGAAATTACCATCAGTTTCAGTTATTACATTTGTATACAATTTCTAATTGAAGCTTCGAATTTAATTTAGGGACGCAAGATTGTGTGCAATGTTTCTTTCAAGAATGCTACTTGTGCAAGCAAATCTGTTCCCATCTTCCTTTTTGGGACAGATCTCTTCCCCCTTGGGAAACATTGTTGTAGGGTTGGGGGCATCCACTAGACATGGAGCATTGATGGGAAGCGGAAATGGTCTCAGGTCAAGCAAAGAAAGAGATCACTCACAAAATACGTCTACTTACAGAAAACTCTTGTCCTTGTAGACAATTTCTGCTTCTCATTGAAACTTGAGAAGAACCACTTCAAATACTCCTCACTTTTGCTTGTTGATTTCTTGTCCTTTTAAACATCTCCTCTTCTCTGTCAGCTCAAGGTCTTGTTTGTAAAGTCTGTGACTCTGGAAATGGCAAAGCTTGCTATGAGAAAGAAGAGACTTGTAAGACCCACTCTGGACAATGCTTGACATATGCAAGCTATATCGGTAAGATCCAGGGATAAAAAACATGCAATATTGGGTGGGGGGGAAGCCAGCCAGATGTAGGGATGTGAATAGAGTTTAAAGCAGGCAAGAAACCTGATGGAGGCTTTGATATTTTGACACTGATCCTTCTTAGCTCCTCGAAGGCCAATGGGTGGCTTTACAAATGGAGAATTTGAACAGCATGTGATTCGACACAACATGGAGTGGCTTGATGTGCTATTCTTTGCTTCATCCTGTTCAGTGTTGCCCAAATGCATCTTGTCCAACTTACAGCCCTGAGGTCAACTGGTCTATGGGGCACGTCAGCTATGCAATTAGTTCCATCGCTTTCTGCACACGAAAGTGTGGTTATTGGTTCTCTTACTGGGGATGCAGTTAGGACCAGGTACATTGAAATTTAAATCTTCTCCCCTCCACATCCCAATTGTGCAGCTCAACGAGCGACCTAGCAAATGTTCCCATGACTCAGTCTGAATGATCATCAAGGGTTATTGCGAGGCGAAAAGAACAGTAAGGCATCGTCTACATCACCGATGTGGTGCAATGTGAGGAAGACCCATCTGAATCCAGCTTGTTGAAGGCAGAGATCAAAAGTGATGCAGACCTGGTCTAAAGCCCAAGTCAGCAGACGAGTTCCTCCTCTGTCAGCGACCAACATGGGCAATTGGCCAAAGATTAGGAGAGATGTAGCCCAAACGATCTGGAGGTTGCTGACCCATTGACAGAAAGAAGATGGGCATTATGGTTATAACTGGTATCCAAATGGGTGGGACGTTTGGAGAAAATGCTAAAATTATACGTATTTCAGAGAACTTCCAATGCTGACCCACTGAGAGCATTTTTTAAAAACAAAGATGGGAAATGAAACTTGGGAAGCAGTATCTAGCCAGCGGATGCCAGCGGTAGGAATCGCAGTGCTCCCGGGGGCTCTGAAATGAGACTTTGGGAGCCGTTGCTTATTTCCTAGCAGAGACTAAACACTCGCATCAGGAGCATTTTCTGCTTCGGCCTTTTTCTATCTTCAGACCTTCTTCAGTTTAAATTAGAACTGGGTTTACCGTGTAGAGAGTAACACACTTACTGTGAGATGCTGCTTTTGTTTTGTATAACCCAAGACGGTGTGTGCACAACGTTTCTGCCCCCGATTTCCCCAGAGTATGAACCTGGTGGAATGGGATGGCCTGAGCGAGACTCACTGCCCCAAAGTCGCCCAGCCAGCTTCCATGATGAAGCGAGGACGAGAACTCACCTTCTCCTGGTTTCCAGTCCTCCACCTTCACACCGATCTCACAATGCTCGAAATGACTTCAGCAGGTGCATGTGCTCATATGCTGTGATGAGCATGTTCCCGTCTGTTGGGATTACTGGGAAGGGAAGGGATTGCCAGTAAGCTTCCAGTTAGAAGCAGCAGAAGCGCAGCTTTTGGCAATTGCATGGAAGCTACAGGGCGTAAAAGGAATAGTGGTAAGGTACGGATTTGCTTTTTTATTGTTCTTAGGTTCATTCCGACTTTCGCCTCGTACAACTCAAACCTCCTCACCTTCCATTTGCCCCACAACTGGGCAGTCCCTCCCACGGGAAAGGCAGCCAACAAACCTTTGTGTTGGCTCTAAAGCAAGCTCGCTGAGGTCTCGGGAGGCTTTCGGGGCAGTGCAACAGCGCTGGCGACCGCAGTCCGCCACAAAGGGAGAGCTGGGCTGATCACAAGTGGCAGGGAGCCGGGAGAGGGATTCATTTCGTGCGACTCCTTAAAACACTCTCACGCGGTCTCGTGCGATTTGTCTTTGAATGGCTGTAATGGGTATTTAAGACGTGTTTTTCGTGTGCTGTTTTATTGTACACACTCGGGAGATGAACGGCCAAATAAGTTTGATCAATAAATAGATCAACCGATGTTCTCAGCGTTAAGATTCTGGGATCCTCCTCACGATCCCTTACAGCGACTGAAAGATGCTCACCAATTGTTTTAAGGAAGCGTGTCCTCACAACATCGCCTCCATCTCCTCGACAGCCCGTTGCAAAGGCAGCCTGTGCTCATCTTTCATTGCTCCCAGTTAATGTGTTTCCTCTTCTTCCTGTACAAACCTCGCGGTCGAATCTGTAGAGACTTAGTCATGATTCTGGCACTCGGTCAAGCTACAAGTAGCCGTTTAAGTCTGCTTAGAGCAGTGACCCCATTCCTATCTAACCACTAGGTGTTATCTTCTGTCAGAGAAGCTGGATGCCTGCCTTCTACAGATCCATCTGCCAATGTAATGCTTAACTCTCTTTCTCATCTATCTATCGATCATCTATCTCTCCATCCATCCATCCATCCATCCATCCATCTCTGGGAAGATGATAGAGCAGAGAAGGGTGTGAGCTGGTGTAGGAAAGAGCTTGGATACACATTGGCAGTGCTCCCAATTACATTAGTTCATCATTTGCCCTACTAACCTACCAGATGTGAGTGTTGCTTTATATTGTTCTTCTGGAAAACAGAGATGGGATACATTTTTGCACGGTGCCAGCATCAGGAGGAAGGCATTGGGTTATTGCCCTAGGAACCCGACTATGTGTCAAAATAAAGCTCAAATCCCTATCATTATATCTATAGTCAGCTCGATCACACTCCTCCATCACTTACATCGTACTTACACACCCGTGGCTAGGGACACGGATCATTCATTCCCACTGGCTCCAAGCATTCCCACTGGCGGCCAATGCAGAGACCTGTCGATCAGTTACATCAGGTAGACAGCAAGTTCCCTACTTCCCTGGCATACACTGTTTGTTAAAGAGGTGCGCATTTCACATATTTTTATTTTCCCCCTTGCAGATGGTAACCTCTACTTCCTAAGGTATAAGTGTATCTATAGCAACTTCGGACGCTGGTTTTGCAACAGAACAATGAAGGCAGAGCCATACGTACGTATTTCAAGTTGTTGCACCACTGACAAATGCAATGGAGTAATACCACCTTTTCCTCAGAACTGGAGTTAAACAGCAGAGCAGGCTGCGAAGTATTGTGGCTGACTTTCGACTAATTCCTCGCAAGCCTTTTTTGACCTGGAGAAGCTGCCAAGGCCTTTTAATACCCACAGCATGATTCTCCGGTCCATACCTTGCTTCTCTTTTCATCTAGGGATGAGCACGCTTTTCAGATTTTACTGAATTCCAATTCCAACCAGTTTGAGCAAGCACGGCCAATGGTGAGGGATGTTGGGACTTGCGGTCAAACAACATCTGGAGGGCCACACACTGCTCATGCTGGATTTAATTAAATTCATTCCCGAAGAAACCTGAATGGAACTGCAACCTACATATCTCAAGGAAGTTTCATGAATAATAAATAATCTCTTTCCTTACTCACACGGATGATTTGGGACAATGAGAAAATGTTGTGAATGAAACAGACCTCTCTACGCCGCTTA
This sequence comes from Acrochordus granulatus, assembly GCA_032468055.1. NCBI lineage: Eukaryota > Metazoa > Chordata > Lepidosauria > Squamata > Acrochordidae > Acrochordus > Acrochordus granulatus. The sequence goes on from JANHZU010003723.1 coordinate 6,381, forward strand.
CCTTTTCTTGTACCTTGCATGCTCAGAACACATCTACGGAATAAATTTGGTGTGTCTTTCAGTTACCTCTTTATCTTGTTATCTGTTGTTCCGGATGCAATTTGAACAACAGAGCTGAGTACAAAGCACAGCAACCTTAGCAACCGTTCTAGAGAAAATCGGTAGCTCGTCAAATTCAGCGTACCCCATGTCTCTTTAAGCAGATACGGGGTGGGGGGTGGAACTTCTAATGGGAGAACTTGTGAACTAAATTTTTCATGGTAACTCCAAAAATTATACATGATCCGGAACTGGGAGAGATCACCACCAACTCTTTAGGAGACAGAGTGCTCCCTATGGACCTTGGAGTTTTTCGGTGGCAATTCCCTGCCACGGAGAGGAAAGACCTAATTGAAGGTTGATCCCAGGAGCGTGATGGACCTGACCAGGTTTCAGAGGGAATCTGGGATTGTCCCGGAAGTTCTAATTCACGGTTTGGCCGAAGCCTTAGTTTGCCATGAAATGAGAGGGTGACGATGGCCTGCAGTTGGATCATGTCCATGTGGAGTCTCTCTGCACATGGATTCCAGTGGCTTATGGATTACGAAGTGGCAGAAGTGATGTCCAGAAACTTTCTAAAATTACCTTAAAACCTCTTCCCCTAGACTTTGGATTGAATGATTGGTAGGTTCCTTGCAGGTTCCTTGGATTTAAATGTTTGGTTTCTTCCAGACACATCGGGTTTTCCAATGATATCATCTATACCTTATTAATGTTCTTATGTAGGCTGCCCAGAATGTTTATAGAGTTGGGCAGCCTTACACATTAAACTGATTTACATGGATAAAACAAGTGAATATAATTATTTCTCCATTGTTGTTGCCTTTGCTGTTTGCTGGTCCGTGACCATGTCCAAGACAACTTGTTTCTTCCTGAATTAAGGAGCGGCTGGGGAGCAGGGTGCTGGGAGGATTACTATGGGCATCTGACAGATAAAGAGGAATGCCATCAGATGGGACCTGGGAATTCTAGTATATCTCTTCTATCATGGCGCCTGTCTTTTGGAATGATTTCCCTCAACCCACCCCTGACACCTGGACGGCCTTGAACTGTTAGCCTTCAAGAAAACTTTAAAAACATGGCATTTCCCCAGGCCGGATGACAGGGACTCCCATCCTCCCGAAAGCAAAGAGTATGATTGGAGACGCTGGGTGGATGTTGCTGATATGTCGATTACGGGTTTTATTTTATCTTGTACAGTTGTTTTATCTTCTCCGTTGATTTTGGGGGGCGTATTTGATGTACACAGCGGAGTCATGATTGCACAGCTGTATCAATCAAATAAAGGATACCTGGAGAAAAGAATATCTTGATAAAATGAGCAATTCACCTTTATGGCTGCGTTGCCATAAAGTTGTTTAATTTAGTTCCTGAACTGTACTTTTCTGAGTCAATTCATGCAACAAGCTAAACCACATAAAATCTATTGAATATTTACATCTACCAAGCTGCAGATACTGTGGGAATACAGCTCTTTAGTCGTTTACTGGCCTGCTAAGGTTTGTCATCTTCCTTGATAATGCGGTATCCCGCAACTTAATGGCAAACCGATTCTAGCTAGAATAGGAGGCTGGTCTTCTTGTCAAATATGCTCCTGGAGCAGAAAACACTGTGGCTCCTGCGTGCTCTATCTCAAAGATGAACTACTGCATGGACTCTACAGATGGGACTGCCCTTGAAAACCTTCCCGAAACTGCAGCTACTATGTATCGTGCAAAGAGCCCATCAACTTGAATTGTCCAGTTTGGTCAATATTGTGGCAGTGCGCTGGTCGCCAGATAAGTCCACTTCAGGTGAGCGATGATCATCTTTCAAGTTCTGTCTCAGGGCCTAGTTATTTTTGAGATCGCTTAGTCCAGACAGCATCCACCCACCCGAGATGCTTTCAGAACGGCTTGAATGACGGACCAAGAAGTCAAGAAGAGAGTGAGAAGCACTGCTACATGAGATTGCTGCCGAGACATCTATTGCTGCAGGTATTTTGGCAAAGGGGGCTTAAAATAGATTTATATGTTTGACATATACTGTGCTTTTGAAGTATACTGCATGCTTGAGACTGCTCAGTCTGTTCTGGCCAAAATACCAGCCCAGAGCCAGCTTCTCTACAGCATAAATGAAGGCACATCTCAGAGTGCATTTGTTTTGAATAAAGTTCCTAAAACAAACAGTGTGGGACAATTGTAGTCTCCAGAGGGAGCTATTCCACAGCTGAGGTTCACCCACTACTGTGGTGCACCCATTTACTTCAAAAAATACCCATTCACTTCACAAAAGCGGGGGGAAGAGAGCCCACAGCATTTCTCCTGGGAGCTCCAGACTGAATGGGTTGATTCTGGTTCGAGAAGATGTTCCTGCAAGTATGGTTGGAAGGGCGTTATGGACGTACAGGAAGCAAGAATTAGCGAAATCAGAACATCCTTGTTTGGAACAAAAGGTAACCTTTTTGCAGACTTCCCCAGATAATGACTGTTTCTAGTGATCATGATAGGAAATGAGTTTAGTAAACCGTATCATGACTTGTCCGTCTACTAAAGTACCTACCATCCATCTGAATGCACATGTGCATGAAAGTACAACAGCGTACTGGGGTGTACTGACATAAGGACGTAGCAAAGTTCAGGAGAAGATCAACGGATGATTGGGGGATAATCGTTCAAAGGGTCAAGATATGAAATTTCCACGAACTGCCCAAGAACAGCTAACTCCTTCCCAAGTGTTTTTTTAAAAACGGCATTGGTATTTTTTGACAAGATTGGTGACAACCATCTGGTCAGATTCCAATACTTGTAGGATTCAGAACAGGAGATGAAACAGGAACCCTGTGTATGTATCAGTATAGGTAAGACGAGTACTTAATGATACACTGTTTTGTTCGTTTCTTTTTTGCTGTTTAATATTCTCTGGAGCTGCACCAGACATTTTAAAAATTAACATGACAGATAAGACCAAGACATGATAAAGTCAGAGTGAAAGGAACGGCAAAAGAAGGAACAGCACAGCAGGGAAAAGTAACCTCGGATTAGCAGCAAGAGTAAACAATGCAAAATGTTTTGAAAATCCCAAACTATGGGTTGGTGCCATGACCAAATAGGTCCTCCCACTTGTGACTACCCTTTTTTCACTAAGGATGGGTGCACGCAGGGGACTCCAGAATAATCTCAGGCTCCAACTTGATAGAGAAAGCCTCCGTGGGTGGATTTTAAAACAGGAGGCAAAGCATCAGCTCTTCTGGCAGATGCTGCAATCACGAGTTTGATCATTTATTCTCTGCTTGCGTTTCCATTCCTCCTTGGTTGTGCATGAAGGATCAGGCTCAGCCAGTGCAGTTCTAGCCAACTGATTTGATTTATAAGATTACAAGAATTTCTCCAACTGCCTGCCAAACACCTGCACTCCCCAGAGAAGGCAAATGGTCATCATGAGGGGTTGGACCTTTGGCGTTTGTGCATGTTGTTTAGCAACTCCAGGCTGATCCCCCTCTTAACCCCTGCTTCCGTCCTTCCTTCTCCCACACCCATTGTGAATTCCAGGCACTCAAATGCTCCCAGTGGCAAACAGATTTACTTTCCAAGATGTGCAGAACCCACATCCATCTTTTTGGTTCCAGGATGGATGCGCAGAGGTCTGCCTTAGAAGCTCTGTGAATCCAAAACGAAAAGGGACCAGGTTTTGCTGTGTCTCCTAAGCACTGCACCTCTGCGACTCCTAGAAGGCATGGAGATGTTAACTATCCTGACCATGCAGCAAGTATCAATAATACCCATTTCTTCCCTCTTCTCCCTTGATCTGTCTCGCCTCTTACAGTAAAAGGATCCCATTGGCTCTTTAAGCAAAGCATGAGGATAAATTTCTCAGCAGCTTAGGAGCCCCACCCAGAAAGAACCTTGGAAGACATGCAGAAATTGGGTGGAGAAAGACTTTCTACGGATGGAGCAAAAAAAGGCGAATGGCTGGAGAATGCAGGCATTGATCCTGCTACCTCTTGCATGCTAAGCAAGCGCTCTACCATTTGAGCTAATTCCCCAGCTGTCTGACAGGACTCTTGCAGCATTTCCCAAGGAAGGAAGGAAGGAAGGGAGGGAGGGAGGGAGGGAGGGAGGAAGGGAGGGAGGGAGGGAGAGAGGGAGGAAGGGAGGA